>CM076577.1:1232785515-1232992554 GCA_034641835.2 Pinus albicaulis
CTCGTTTGAAATCTATGAGTGTCTACTTTCTGGCACAACTGAAATTTCCCCAATCTGATGCCTGGAAGTCCTCCAAATCTGCACCTGTGTGTAAAAAACCAGAAAATTACAGTTTGCTGATAGACCGGGCAGAGTGTGCAAAAAGAGAGCCTTTTTCGCCGTTTTGAGGGGGAAAATGATCTCCAAATGTTCTGAAAATCGCTGAGGGAATGCTCATGAAATTATGGCATTCAATGATACCATTCTCCTCCCTTGACGAATCCTCAAAATGAAATGGCGAATTTATGAGTTTTTGACCAAAAACCCAAAAATGCCAAAAAACCAAAAATTGTCAAAATGGGCCCAAAATTGGGGTGCATGACCCTCAAGGGTCCTCAGCAACATGTTTCGAAGCTGAAGCCAAAATGTCAAGTGCTGATGTGCCTTTCTTCTCTTTCCGTGCCGAGCGCCTCCCCTTTGCTTCTTTCAGTTTCTCTTGGGTGGTCTTTAGCTTGCGCCGGGCAAACTGATTCAGCTTTTGATAGTGTTGTGTCATCTTCCTTTGCAGCTCCAGGTCTCTGTTTTCCTTTTCAAGCTTCATCTCCAAGTGTTTATTGGCTCTTTCTAGCCATGCCTCCTTATTCTCTTCAATTTCTTGCTCAAGTAGTGCAGTGAGGGGAAAGGATTGAAGATGGGCCTGTTCTTCTTCCCTTTGCTTTTCCAGGGCTCTTTTAAGCCCTATGGTTCTAGGCCTTTTCCGCCTAGGCTGGTCTTCTTCTTCATCTTCATCAAACTCACCGATGAGCTCCTCTATCCTTACTTGTGCTTTAGCAGCCTCATTCTTGTATTTGATTGCTCATGCCTCATGGACAGCCATATGGACACTCATTTGTTTATTTTGGATCTCCAAGAAATGATTGAAGGTCTTTGCCCGATGAAGGTCATTCTCCAATGCTTCAATTTGACCCTCTCGATGGATTAGAAGGTTTCCGAGAATGTGGGCTTCATTATCGCTGTCATCACTTTGGATTGAAATGACAGCCAATGCACTTCCATGTTCTTGACTTTCTCCTATCTTGCCTTTCCCTTTGCCCTTGAAAGCTAACCTTGCACTCTTCCTTTTTGGCATGCTAGTGGGAGACCTCTTTGGCGATTTTCTTTTGCTAGGGACAACTCTTGTTACTTTTGGAGTGGCAGCCTTAGGCCCTTTCTTTCTTGTTGTGCTGGGCTTTGTTCCTTTAGGAGAAGGAGACACAATTGCTTTACCCTTGTCATCTTCTATAAAACTGATGCTCTCCTTGAGGCTGCTGTGTGTCTTCTTTAGGTTGCTTCTGCTCTTCAATGTCATGATGCTGATCTGTCTCAAATTCTTGTTTCCCTTGATCATCAACATCATGTCATACAGTTGATTTCTCTTTGCTCATTTGCCTGCCGTCGTCTTCAACTTCGCCAACTGTTGTTCATGACCTTCAATATCAAGCTGCTGCTCTTCCTCTTGTCCCTGTTGTTCATCATCACTGAGATGCTGCTGTTCAACACTCTTTTCTTCTTGCTCCAGCTGCTGACCATCACCACTGTCTTGCTGCTGTTTCTGTTCACCAATATCAAGCTGCTATTTATCCCTTTCTTCTTGCTCATGCCCTTTCTCTTCTTCTGTCCTGACTGTCCTGTAGTAATCTCGAGCCTTCTAGGAGTAGGCCTGCTGGACAAAAGTACAAGGCGATGAATAGGCTGGGTGGGAAATATATGGACAGAAGGAACAGTGGAGAAATCCAGGTGACTGATAAAAACATCCCAAGAAACCCATTTTTTCTCCAACTGATGTAGAATGATAATTTTGATCAGAGAATGATGGAAAAGGGAAGCTATTTGCAGAGATGGAGTCTTCTCCTGGACTAAGGATGCCATCTTCTCGATGCTTTTGCATAAAAAGTAAGGGAGATTGAGTTGCCTAGTTCTATTGAAATGCATCAATATTCGGACATGATAAGCATAAACTCGAGTAAATCTCCCTTCACAAGTAAAATACTTCATTATGACCTTCATTAGGGGAGCGTAGCTGGCAAGAAGATAAGAGAAAGGAAAAATAACAGTGCAAGTATCTCTGTGCTCGGGCTTGATGAAAGGCTTGTAGTCATCAGATCTAGATGGGCCTGCTTGAACCATTTCTCGCCATGATATGGAATTTGGTGGCTTTAGACATCAGTAGCATGAACTTTGTCGAAGTGTACGAAAAAGGACCACTTAATACGCATAACTAATAGCCCTAACAACAAAAGTGGTCACAATATTCTTCAGATTCAAGTTAGTTGAATGTAGTGAGTCATAAACCATGATCTATGCATGGAAAGACATTGCCGTAAGAAATAAGGGCTTGCCCATATATACCAATAGGACAAGACAAGAACATGACACTTTTGAGATTTGTATTAATCGGGCACCTGGGAGGAAAACAAGAAGGCGTATCCAATTCTCCTCAGTGGGATGGGTTCTTGGAAGTCCTCAGCACTTCAGATCTAAAATCTCTCTCTCTTGTTGGTGTAGAAAACCCACACAAATAATGGAACTCAAAGGGAGCTCTCACAGCAAATGGCAGAAAATGGTGACCAAGTGTATAGATCCAGAGTGATCTAATAGGCAACAAAAGGTGAAGAATGGTAGGAAAAACTCTCCTATTTATAACAAAATATTGGGTCATTCTAGATCTTGGTGCATGGGTTAACCAGATCTAGATCCACTTTTTATGGAATATTTTATTATATTTGTTGGAGGAAAAAGGTATTTGACTTGGGTCAAATCCCTTAATTTGTCAAAAATAAATAAATAAATGATTTATTTATCTTTTTAAGGAAGCGGTTGGAAGATAATCAAATAAATAATGATTTATTTAATTATTTAAGGAAGTGGTTGAAAGATAATTAAATAAATAGTGATTTATTTAATTATTTGTGGGTGATTTGGTCATATTTAACATGGAATATCATCTAAATAAGGTTTAAATGATTATTCCTAGAAAATAATAAGATAAATAAAGGTTTATCTAATTAATTTCTTTGATTTTGGGTTAAACATGACTGGGAATAATAATTAAATTATGGTTTAATTAATTATTCCATGAGGAAAATCAAACAAATATAGGTTTGTTTAATATTTCCTTTTGGGGTTTTCTGTTTTAACATAGTGAAGGCAATTTTACTTAGGGTAAAATTGGTCTTACATGGTGTACTTGGGTCCATCTAATGATAATAGGTTAGATGACCAAAAAATGGTGTAACAGATTGCCCCCCAGCATGTGAGTGTCAGGAGCAAATCGTATGACCGAAGTACGTTATAAGAACTCAATCACCATACAACAAAAGGGAAGTCAGAGAGAGAGATGCAAGGTAGACAGTGTGCTGAAGAACTAGACCCTGAGGAGACGAGACTCGCAGGTGCAACAAGTCTCTGTTTATGAGAGGGTACTTGTGCTGAAGGCGGTGGGGGAGGCATACCTATGCCCGCCGAGACAAAGTACAAAAGAATAGTGTGTCCAGTAAACAAGGGACCAAACCATAAAGTACAGCCGGCATAATCATGAGCTAGATAAAAATACAATGAGGAATCCCACATATGGCTGCCGTAGGCCTGATAACAGCCTCAGGACTTGTACAACAATATCTCCGAGGCAAGAGATACAAATTACAAACTCCAAATGCCCCCAGAATGGGGAAGGCCCATGTAACCGACTGACATAATGTGCCGAAGAGGCGCCACAGTGGCACACAACTTCATCAAATACTGAGCTGCATCGGCCGTAAAGAAGAGGTCGCCCTGCATGGGGCTACTTCCATATGCCACCCTTTGATGAGGCTGATACATCTCACGCACACCCGGGGATCATTGAAGAGAGCGTCATTGATCACGGACCACTGGCATACGAATCTCGATCGTTAAAGGAGCTGGAGAAACAATCAAGTCAAAGGGAAATGAGAGATCCTCGTCCGATTCAGGCACTGAATAAGAGTGGAAGTCAACTAAGGTACACCGCCCTCTAGACCTGGCTTCTGGAATGAATGAGCTGATGTCGACAGAAGGAGGTCCGCCATAGGTGAGGTAATGAGAGGCCCTCAACTAAGGCACGATAGAAAAGAGTAGAGCGATGGAAAGACTGACACTAATGATGATAGTGAAGTGGAAAGGACTGAGTAGCTAATGGATGACTTCCCTTGCTAGAGCATAAAGGGCATGAATGACATGGCAGCGACTGACACAACATCATCAGGGATGGGGGACAGTGGAACTGAAGGTCATAATGTGTGACACAAGAGAGAGACCAGGAAATGAAGGATGGAGGGCTATAGTGGGGTACAAAGGGACTCGGTATAGACTCCATGGAGGGAATGATGACTCAACTTGGATGCTCTAAACAAGGGCGACTCGATGGTGCTGCCACATAGTAAAGGCCCCAATGGGGGACCATGGAAACATGAGTACAAGATGGGAACTCATGACGAAAATCGACACGAACAAGGACAAGTAAGGAGGCAAGATGGTGCCCCAAGTACAAGTGTCGTAAGTGAGGAAATTCGATTTTAAGGAGGGGTGAAGTGACCATTCTTGGACAAAATGTGTCTTGGTGAAGTATCAGATCACAAAAACTAACAGATACCCATTTTAGGGCTCAGTGAGAGCTTTCCAACGATGCAGACGGTTTGTCAAACGGGGCTACGGTGTGGTCGCAGCAGTCGAAAGAAGAAACAGGGGTTCTCTTTTAAAAATGCAGTTGTCCCTCCAAAATCACTCATTTGCTGGTGTTGCTGTGGTGAATGTAGAGAGGAGAGAAGGCCCTAAATCTTGCGGTGAACGTAGCGGACAAATCGACCGTTGGAATCGCGATCCGTCAGTTGCAGGTAAGAGGTCTAACTTTTCTCTTGCATTTTGATGGATTACATTTTCAGTTCAGGGGCCAGAATCCCAAAAACAGCCCCTCCTTCATCTCTACGGCCGGGTCGCACTTTTTGGGCCAAAAAGTGCGACCTGGGAAGTAGGTTTTAGGCAAAAAAGTGCGACCTGTCCCAGAAATGGGCAGAAAACTGCGACCTAGGAGATGAGGGGGTTTTGGTGCTGTTTTATGGTTGGAAGTTGGGCTTTGGTGTTTGGTTATGGTTTTCCCGATCTGTATGCTGACAAAAATGATGTGTTTGTGCAAGTATGGCAGATTTACAGGTTAACTGGAGAGAGAGAGATCTGGGGACACTGCAGGCAGAGATCCAGGCGGATCAGGGCGTCTGCCGTGTATTGGCCAGATTTGGGGTTCTCAAGTTTTTGGAGAACCCTTTGATGAGAGCAAGGGAACCTTTACTGGCCCGGATTATCAGTTACTGGGATCTAGATCAGGAGATCTTTGTAGTGCAGGGGCACAGGATCGAACTAACGGTCCAAAGACGTACTTCGATCGGGTTCCCGCCACTGGGGATGGTGGGAAACACACAGCCAGTATTGCTGCGGGGGTAGCATATCATGGAGTTCGTGGAGCGTCATTGTCGACCGGGTCTCGAAGTCAAGGGGACTCGAATACCGATCGGGGATCTAGAGAGGCTAGAAACCCGTGCAGTGGCCGCAGCTGTGCTGCGTATCCTGGGCAACCAGGCGCTCCATCATATCACTAGGGGGCAGATGATGATAATGGAAAGTGTGCTGGGTGGGACCTACTATGGGTGAGCCCAAATGATGTTAGTGTCGCTAAAGCGACAGTTGTCACTATGCAGGCGGTAGGTGAACCATGATTGCTCATATGGGACTTTGTTGTGCGCCTTCTTCTTTGAGAAGATCCCGACCTTGAGGCCTCGTGTACAACTTCCAGATGGGGGCCTGAGAGCCTACTGCGCCGTTAGGCGGCCATCGGTGCGAGTGAGGCATGGCGAGTGCTTCACCCGGAAGTGGCCCACGGGGATCGACACAGGCTACAGACGACTATCCCCATAGTGGGATGAGCTAATGTGGAGACTCGGGACTCGCTACTTCGGTCGGTCGAAGTCTCGGGGGCCTGAAGGGTGGGTGACGCGATTGCTATTCGGCTATGGGCATGTTGGCGTGTTATGGCTAAATTCTAGGCATTGATTCATGTATCGTTGGTATGCAGATATAGCACCGCAGAAGGGGCCGGCCGGTATATGGGACGACCGCAAAGAATCGGAGGCCACAGTCCGAGTTCCTCGAGAGCAAACATTAAAATTAGGATGTGTACCGCCCTTCTGGAGGACATCTGCCGTAGATGCGAAAGGTTGCTGATCGGAGTATCAGAGTGCGGGTGGCAGGACTTAGACGACCAGTACATAGAACCATGTATTGGTCTGCCCTCGGAATGGCGAGGGGTCATGCGGCACATGGCAATGGCTGGTCAGGGGATTCATGATCTACAGGCTGCAGGGGCAGAGCCATTGGCTCGGAATCCGCCAGATAGTGATTAGGTGTGGGGCAGGTGGTGCCCCTTAGTATGTATGTAGGGGCAAGTGGTGCCCCCAGTTTTGTAACATGCTTATGGGCATGTCATATGTATCAGAGTAAATGGACTCTAAACACATGTTTTGCGACACATATTATGGATATGGATCGTTTTTTGATGGTTATGAATGTTATTGTCTTGTATGAAATGCGTGTGATGAATGCCAGTCTAGAACATGGTTTGCAATACTATCTACATAGTGATTCTGTTCTCGAGGTACATGGTTGAAAGTTATGGTTTCAAAGGCACGTATCAAGAGTTTCACTCGTAAATAGCGTCTGAACAGCACAGGGTTATACACACGATAAACACCATTTAATTGCATTACAAGAAGTAGGGAATCCAAACGAACGTGCAGATGGAGGATGCGATGAAAGAGAGCATCGACTAAGAGACCCCGCATTGTATCATATTCGGCCTGATTTTTGGTGGCAGAACCAATTCAAACCTCGTTAGAGAGAACAAGGGCATGCAAGGGAGTGAAGATGGCCCAACCTGCCGAGGCTAGATTCCGGGAGTAACGACTTGTACCATCGGCGTAACCGATAAAGGGTGTGGACGGGGGGTCCTACGGAATGGTGTTACAAGACAACAAATGAGGGAAGGAGAGGTAATGACAGCAGCGTGAGTGCACAGGAGACATCGGGTGGCAACTACGGGAGGGAGTGCAAGGAGCAGGATGATTGTGACTCATATACGAACTGGAGGGTGGTATACGAGGGCTATCGGAGGGGTGGAGAGCACTCGAGCTGCGGAGGTCAATGTAGACACGGGTGGAGTGATCTCGCGTGTGGGTAGGAAAGGGGTGGTTAGGTGACACAACAGGGGAGGATGCAGGGGGGATAGGCTCCAAGTGTCTCGCAGAGGAGGATAGGTAAAGAATGGTTACAGTAGACTCCATCATCTGAACATCAGGGGGGGGAATGTCGATGGGAGCGGGGGGATCCTCAGGCTGACCTGAAGCATACTGCGCAAGGATGGGAGAGGCGGATTGATTTTGTTCAACCTCATACTCTCGGACCACCTCTAAAGAGGCGCGGTAATGCGTCAAGTGAGGACAATGGTGGGAGTAATGGCCATGAACGCCGCACAAAGCATAGGGTTTGTTGGTGCGGAGATTCTTGGGGTTCTTGGTTACGGACGAAGAAGGAATGGAGGCTTCAGGAACCATAGACTCGGGGAACGCGACTTTAACCATGGGTTGAATACGGGGCAGCTCGGGACAAGCATGGGTGGCATGACTGGTGACATCACACAAGGCACAGGGCTTTGCGGGGGGAGGAGGGGCCGGGTCAGTCGTGGTGGTATTGTCTTTGGGTGCCCCCTTGCGGGCTTTTCCTTTCTTCCCGGGAGCCGTCACGACATGAGAAGGGTCCTGTGGAGGTGCTGGGGGCACAGTGGCAATGGAGGAAGCGAGGGGGACCGGCTGAACCGATGTCAAAGCTATGTAGGGTTTGGGATGACCAGGAGGGGTGGCGGCTGGGGGATCAAGGTACCAGACCGGTATGCCCAAGGTCAAGTTAGGGAGAGAGAGGGTGGCCATGACGGGGACAGAATATATGCCGGGAGGGGGAGCCAGGAAAGGGATCTGTCCAGTAGGGTAATGACCAGGAGGGACGGCTTCGAGATGGTTAAGGCCAGGAGGAACCGATCCAGGAGGATAAAGGGGTTCAGGGATACCAGCTGTAGGGGGAGGGCCAGAAGGAGGAGGTCCGGCTGGCTGAGATGAATGGCTAGGAGCGGGTTGTGGAGGGCGAGGGGGAGGTTGCTGACTAGCCGAGGCAGGCCGCTTACGGGCAGCCTGAGACGATTGCATCATGCAAACATTCGATAAGCTGGGATCAGTGATAGGAGGAGGGGGAAGGTTAGGGAAAGTTCCAAGCAGGGAGGAATCTTTGTAAACGCCGGGGGAGACACTAGTCAAGGAATCGACGGTTTTCTTGTTGGCTACAGAAGAGATGGTCGTCTCAGGTGAGGTCTGAGATTTTGGCTCATGATATGTCAACTGGTCAATGGTGACTATATTTCCATTATGGGGGAAAGACATCTTGAGGAAAACCGCGGATGGGACAGCAGACATAGCATAGGTGTAGCTTCGCCCCAATAGAATGTTGTAGTCTAGCGGGGCGTCGATGACTTCGACGTCAACGCAAACAGTCTTACCGGCGAGGGTGATAGGACAATTATGAAACAGGCCAATGGGCTGGGAGGCATGGCCGTCCCACGCTCGAAGGGTGATCGTGGAAGGGGCCAGTTCAGGAGATCCGAGTTGCTTCCAAACCGAAGCGGACATCACACATGTGGATGCCCCCTCATCAATGATACATCGGGACACGTTGGCGTTCCGGATTTTGACTGGGATTTGGAAGGCGACGGAAGGAGGGAGAGGAGGATGGTCCGATTGAGTGGTGTCGAAAACAATCATTTGGTCATCAGCAGGATCTACAGCGCCCACGGCAGATAGTAGAGCCTTCTTTTGGGAAGGGCACGACTGGAGGAGTTCCAGTGTGGAAATGGCAGCAGGAGATTGCGCCAAATCATCTACTATGCTATACGAATGAGCAGCTCGACCAGAAGCAGCATTTCGGCGTAATGGTCCCTTAGGAATCTTGGTATGAACCTCAACTTTGGGTTGAGGGATATGCAAGGGACCATTGGATGTCGAAAGAGGCTCTGTAGAACCTGAAGAAGGGGACTCGAAAACAGACGGAGCGGGAGGCTTGGGGTACTGACGAGACCGAGTTTGAAGGTTAAGGTTGACGATTAGAGGTTGATCAGAGTTCATCATGAGGATCTGGTAATCGGAGGAACTAGAAGGGGAATATTGAGTGGCCACCTGTCCATCAGGTGGTTGGGTAGCCATGAATCCTTACTGGGGAAAAGGATTGGTAAACACAGCCAGTTGAGTAGTGCCCACATTGGGGGGAGAAGTAGGGGAGGCATGTTGTCCTTGAAATGTGGCTTGAGACTCCCACATCCGCATGCGGGGAAGAAGGGAAAATCGTGGGTGGTAATGACCATAAACACGCAACACAGACTCGACACTTGTGCGAAGCGGCTTTGTCAGAAGCTTGGGCAGTGTACTGATGGCAGTTGGCGATCATTAGGGTCCACACCGGGGATTAGATCCACCCAGTACCGAGGAAAGGAGATCGGTTTGGATTACTCTCGCCTTCTTTGAGAAGAAGGGGGATTAGTCAGCGCCCTGGCGGCCAAATACTTGCCACTGGAGGGGGGCTGGAGGGCGTCTTGGTCTTTGGGTTTGAGGAGCGAAAAGGAGGGAGGAGCATATGTTCCCATATGTTGGAGGAGGAAGTGCAGCGCACCAGTACGTGGATAAGGGTAATGGGTAGGTTGGGCAACATTGAGGTAGCGGGGAGGTTGGGAAAAGGAGGAGGCATGCATCACGGATACATGCTAGGGAGGGGAAGTGTGGGCGCTCAAGGGGAGACCATAGCCCATAGGAGGTTGAGCATACGGATGGGAAAGGGCTCCAACGATACCGTCGGCGGAATGAGATGCCCCCGGGGCGTTAGCGCCACCGGGCCTGGGGAGGTTAGGAAGAACGGTATAAACATAACCAGATTGAGCGTAGATCAGGTCATATTTCAAGGCTATTTGGAGGGCGGCTTCTTCAGTTTGAGGAAAATGAGAGGCGACATCTTTGCCGATGGGAGCGGGAAGGGTGCGAAGGAACCAGTCCATGTAAACCCGATCTTCGAAGGGAGGGGCTCGACATAAGCTTCGTCTTCTTCGCCATTCCTGAACATGGGCGGAAAGGCGTGTTGAAGAGGATTGCTTGAAGGAAGTCAAGAGCTCCGTGCCAGTATCGTATCGGAGAAGGAGTTGGAAGTATGAAAAAAAGGCTTGGGCAAGAGTCTCAAAGGTGGTATGGGTAGAGGTGGCTTGTTCGACATACCATTTAGAAGCTTCGCCGGTAAGCGTGCGTTGGAACAAACGAAGACGAATGGAGTCATCGGTAATGGAATTGGAGGAACACCACATGTGGAAAGATCGGACGTGATTGGTTGGATCTTCTCCAGCTTGGCCTTCGAACTTTGGGATGTCGAAAGGGAGCTTGGTTGGCATAGCAGGCCAATTAGCATTGTGGTGGATAGGGTCATTGATCAACTTATTGAAATCGGGGAGGCTGAGGCCTGCAATGTATGGCAATACGGGGGTGGCCGGGGTAGTTCCTGTGGCGGTTCCGCCAGTAGTAGGGCCGGCATTGGGGCCGGGAGAACCACTAGCATTAGGCCCTGGACCAGACATAGTGAAGGTGGCAAGGGGAGAACCAGGAGGGGAAGGAGAACCCGATGAATCAGGATAGGAGTCGGAGTGCGGACTCGAAGGAGGATTGGCTCGACGACGGCGGGGCGGAGCAGGTCGATCAACCGGAAACTGAGGGTGAAGGCCAAGAAGTCTCCGGGAAAGGCGCCTTGGGGGCGCAATGATGACAGGAAGAAGGAGACCGACAGGGGCAACAAGGGGACAGAATCAATTACGGTCAAGGGCAGAAAAGGTGCAGTGACAATTGATTTTAGAGTCTTTGCCAGGCGGTGTTAACCAGGCGCTTCTTCGCTTAGGGTCAGTGTGTGGCGTGCGTTAATTTTAATTTTTAAACCCTTTTCGTTTTGAGAGCAAGAAAAAGTGTGCTGCGTAACTGAAAAGAAATCTGCAGAGAACAATATAGATTGCTGAAATAACAGAACATTTAACAGCTAACCATGCATCAATTGAACCCAAAAAGGTGGGTCTCTCAAAACTACTCTAAAAGAGGGCAAAAATCTATTCAAAACACACGTAAAAAGAGGCCAATAGATCTAGGGTCAAAAGGGACAGGGATCTAGAGGATAAAACTGCTGAAAAGAGGTGCAGATCACAGCCAAGAGACAGAGGCAAGGTGGCTGGAAAAAGGAAGGAAATCAGCAAAAAACGGAGGGGGCAAGGGGGAGGCCCAGAAAGTAGGTCCAAACAAAACGACAGGAGGTGATTTGAAAGGAAGAAAGGCTGATTTCAAAGGATCTGAAAGGGAGGTAACAGATCTGGAAAAAAGGAGGTTGAAGCTCTGAAAAACAGACGGCTGAAACAGCTAAAACTCTTCCACAAAAAGTGGAGGGTACTAAAGCCCTAGGGGGGCTAGGTTCCCACTTAGATGAGTAAAAACAGATCAGAACTTGGTCAAAGCGGGCTGAGACAGAGGCTGGAAGACCCTGACAGAAGCTGCAGCAAAACCCAGAAAAATTACAGAAAAATCACTGAAAAACTGGCAGGTCGCAGGTTCTGACCTGTTTTCAGTGCAGGTCGCAGAAAAGGGGCAGAAAAGTGCGACCTAGAGGTCCAGGTCGCAGGTTATGGGCCAAAAAGTGCGACCCCCCGTTCTGGTTGTCTCGGCGGCAGATTTTCAGAAAAGTTGCCGTCTCAGTTGCGGCTGGTGTCGCTTACCTGCGCAATAGGGCCAGAAACACACGGAAGTTAAAAATTTTGATGTTTTAGGGTTTTATGTGAGAAAAAAAACATGAAAATAGGAGAAATAAACAACTGAAGAGAAACCCTAGGTTCTTAAGCAGCTGGATATGCAGGAATAGGAAAAACGACAGCGGTCGTAATTTAAAACCCGTGTGGAGTCGCCATTTGTTAGTATGAATCCTTTGTCGAAGTGTACGAAAAAGGACCACTTTAGCTACGCATAACTAATAGCCCTAACAACAAAAGTGGCTGCCAATATCTTCAGATCTGTGGTTAGTTAGACAAGAAAAGAGCTGCAAAACACTAGATCTATGCATGGAAAGACATTAAGCAGTAAAAACAAGGGTTTGCTCCATATACCAATAGACAAGACAAGAACAATTTTTGAAAGAATTTTTTTATTAATGGGGCACCTGGGAGGAAAACTAGAAGGAGTATCCAATTCCCCTCAGTGGGATGGGTTCTTGGAAGTCCTCAGCACTTCAGATCTAAGATTTCTCTCTCTAGTTGATGTAGAAAACCTAATGCAAAGAGTAGAGCTCAATGGGAGCAAATTATGGAGATATGTGACCAAGTGTATAGATCCAGAGTGATCTAATAGGCAACAAAAGGTGAAGAATGGTAGGAAAAAACCCTCTTATTTATAACAAAATATTGGGTCATTCTAGATCTTGGTGCATGGGTTAACCAGATCTAGATCCACTTTTTATGGAATATTTAATTATATTTGTTGGAGGGAAAAGGTATTTGACTTGGGTCAAATCCCTTAATTTGTCAAAAATAAATAAATAAATGATTTATTTATCTTTTTAAGGAAGCGGTTAGAAGAAAATCAAATAAATAATGATTTATTTAATTATTTAAGGAAGTGGTTGAAAGATAATTAAATAAATAGTGATTTATTTAATTATTTGTGGGTGATTTGGTCATATTTAACAAGGAATATCATCTAAATAAGGTTTAAATGATTATTTCTAGAAAATAATAAGATAAATAAAGGTTTATCTAATTAATTTCTTTGATTTTGGGTTAAACATGACTGGGAATAATAATTAAATTATGGTTTAATTAATTATTCCATGAGAAAAATCAAACAAATATAGGTTTGTTTAATATTTCCTTTTGGGGTTTCCTGTTTTAACATAGTGAAAGCAGTTTTACTTAGGGTAAAACTGGTCTTACATGGTGTACTTGGGTCCATCTAATGATAATAGGTTAGATGACCAAAAAATGGTGTAACAGGGAGCACAAGTCTGTACTAGTGTTGTCTGAAGCTAAGAGGCAAGCGACAGCTACTAGGTTTTAAGACGTCGGAACACGTCTCTAGCCTATACCACTAGAAATGTTTCGTTAGGTTCCAATGTTTCCTTAGGTTCATTGAGTAAATTTTAAATTTAATCTTGAATTATGTTTCAATTTCCAGGCCCTATCGAATGTATAGCTCAAATTCCTAGATGCAAACTATATGCAAATGAACACCATTTCAATTTGATGAATGCTAGCTATAAGAAGGATAGAAATCTTTCAAGCAAGAAAACAAAGAAAACACGCAAATAAATTTTCTAATGCCCTTAATGCACTCAATCGAAAATGAATTTCCTTCCTAGATTGACAAATGTTAGTTATGTAAAGGAACGTTTCATTTTCAATGCAATCAAAAGAATGCAAATTTTTTTTTGATTTTTTCAATGAAATGAAGCACACATTGTACTAATTCAATGGAAAGCAAAATAAACACTAGTTTGAGCTTTGCAAATGTAAATTTTTGAAATTGAATGACTCAACCAAAACAAAATAGACACAAAAACATGCAAGCTAATGGATCAAACTTTCAAACGGGAAAGAGAGTTCTCAAAATGATGCAAACAAGCAAAACTATCGATGCTCATAGTGTTGAAGAAGAAAGACTAATCGGCAAAACGAAAACACCATTCAATCAGCAAAAAAAAAGGATCAAGAAAACTCAGTCTAAAACCCAAAACGAGACTGAAAACAATCAAAGAGACTCGTTCCTGAACAGAAGGCTCGGTGTGCAACAACACCTAGAAACCCTAAGGTCTTAAATGACACCAAAAGGAAAACGGACAAAGAAATGAGGGAATCAAGTCTACAGTAGTCTACACATTCTCCAAAGGCTTAAACACACTAAAAAATCACCCAGAGGAAAGAAAAAATGATCAAAAAATGCATTAGGGGGTTCAATCCAAAACCTATAGGGATGGGCGCGACTGTAAGGCTATAATCCGCGCCATACAGAGGTTGGCGTGAGTGCTAAAAGAGCAACATGTGCCAATCGGCGCGACTATCCAGAAAAAAAATGCGCCAAGCTAGAAACCTATGAAAAGAGAGGAAAAAACCCTAACCTAATGGGCAGAAGTCAACCTTGACTCTTTGGAGCTGAACAGAGAATGGAAACTAAAAAAAAAACAAGAAAAAATATAGATAACTAAACCAAGAATAGAAATTGACCCAACAAGAAGACACGAAAAATTCTCATTGATCCCCAACGGAGTCGCCAATTTGTTATGAAGGTAAATCCTCTCTGCGGATAGAGATGATCCCTCTAGCCCTAGGGTGGGTCTAGTAACAAAAGGACATGCTAAATTGTTGCTTCCTAGTTAATGAATGAACAAAAGACATGGTATATTGGCCTACCTTGAATCCAACGCTATTGATGTTGCAGAAAGAGTAATGGTCTCTCGCTCCTGACTTGACAAGTCACGATCCATTCGTTGTCACCCCTAGATACCTGTACATAGGACAAAGAACAAGAACAAAATATAGCAGTGTAGTTTCGCTTGCAACTATTAGCCAGTCAAAGAGGGCTAAACATATCATATAAAATAAACACCATAACACAATAGTGAAACCAAATAGTAGTCATGTATATTAATGAGTAGAAGGAAGAGTACAACCGATGCTTTGACATCGTGATCTCCTCTAGCGGGGTTCAGACGAAACGTGTCTCAATTGTCGGTCAGGGAATTCGGACTCAAGATCTCTTAGAAGTCATTGAGTCGAGCTCTCTCAATACTATCATTCTTACTCTATCTCCTCTAGCAGCTTAGCTATAGTATAATTCTCTTGTTCATATATTCAGCCATTTCTCTATAGTGTGTTCAGCTAGCTTCTACTAAAGGAGATAGTTTCTTATATAGAGGAAAAAGGAGGTTGGGATCCCTACAAAGGTGGGAGGGAATCCTATCCTTTAGGAGAGTTACAAGGGAGGTGGAAACTACTAACTAAAGGAAGGAGTCTGTGGTTGTTTCAGTTCAACCACTCCTAATGACTCATCCCCGAGGTGGTTTGAATGGAACCTACACATCTATTTTTAAAAAACATTCCATAAACAGCTTGGCGCGGGTGTCTAACTGGCACAGAGTGCCAAGTGGCGCGGGCTTAGTGTTAAATTTCCAGGTCAACACGAGGATGTAACTGGCTACTCGTGCCAAGGAAAAAATAGGGATTTTCACAGCTCTTCTTAGGGAAATGTCAACAAGAAGAATGTTTCTTTCATCAAAAGGGATGCAAGGATGGGTTTTGCAAAGCATGACACTACGTATTGGTCACAGAAATGACCCTCCAATGTGCGATTTGGGGATTGTACGGACAATGAAAAAAAGATGTGTAACAGCTACCCCTACTGGAAATGTTGGAAATGTAACTGCTGGCTGAAAAGGGGTGCGTAGATAAGGTTGTTATGGGGCTAAGAAAATTTCGATATTTGGAACCCGTACTCTATGATGAAAACCCAGAAAAACCCAGAAAGGATTTCCAGAAATGACAACAACAGAAAATGCATCCCTAGGGCTGATTTACGCTCTGCAGCTGGGAGAATGCTGGGAGGTGGCTGAACTAATGATAAATCTACTGCAACTCCTCCCAATCAACTTATTGGATGAAGATTTGCTCCCCTCACTAGATGAAAAGCTTGGAAACTTGGGTTATTTCTCCTCCAATAGATCTACCCTTCTATATTGCACAATTCCTGAAGGAGACTGCACTGTTGATAGGGGTTGAAGATTGGCATGATGCCTGATGATGAAATGTAACTCAAGAACCTTTCCTGAGTGGGAACTCAAAGTCCCCTCAGGATAAGGGTGGGATTTCCGCTTGGAAACACCCATGTGTTAAACAACACAACATACTTCGCTAAACAGCTGAAGCATGCATAAAGTCGTAAAAGACAATTCGTAAAAAAATTCAGAATGCTTTCTATAGCTGCCATCCCCTTCCTTATATGCTTGTGTGCCCTCACCCCCTTGGCCCTACACAATAATGATGCTACTCCCATGGCCACTAACCTCCATTATGACTGCGCTATCCTCCATTGTCTCCACTACCTCCATGACTGTGTTGTTGATTTGGTCAAATTGACCCCATCCACATGCATTGACCCACATTCACACTAAGGAGTGGTTTATTCATCTTGACCCTATCTAGATGCATTGATCCACATTCACAATAAGAAGTGGTTTTATTCCTACTAAAGGGATTTATGGGTCCCTCTACCCTCTTATTCATCTAGTTGACAAAAAAAAAAAAATTTCTAATTAGCTAAAAGCTAATTAGGAATATTATAGTCCTCCCCTCTCAAATGTTGCTTGTCCTCAAGAAACTACAAGGATGGATGCTGCAAAATATTCTGTCCTTCCCAAGTGGCATCCTCATCCGGAAGGTTCCTCCATCGAACCATATATTCTTTGATCACCTTGTTTCTCAGCTACCTCTCCCGAGTGTCCAAGATAACTTCTAGTTGTAAAACCAGATGGCCCTCATCATCAATAGGTGAGAGCTACATGGTGGAAAATACATTAGTCCAATAGCCTTCTTGAGGCATGAGACATGAAAAATATTATGGATCTTACTCCTAGTGGGGAGCTACAACTCATATGCTACTTCCCCAACATGGCAGATCACCTTGTATGGCCCATATAAATGGGGCTTAAGCTTCTCAGCCTCCTTCTCCTTCAGCGTAGTCTACTTGTAAGGCTGAAGACAGAGATAGACCAAATCATCCACCTCAAACTGTCTCTCCACATGACCTCGATATACATATAACTTCTGTTGATTTTGGGTTGTAGAAATGTTGTCCTTAAGAGCACAGAGTATATCCTGACTCTCTTGGATCCAGTCTTTGGCTCTAGGAGCCTTGCTTCCTCCAAACATCACATCAAAAAATGATAAGCATCATAACCATATAGAGCCCGAAATGGAGAAATACATATTAAATTTCATATTGTAGCAATATTCTCCCAAGTGGAGCTAGCGCAACAATTCTCTTTGCTGCCCTGAAACATAGTTTCACAAGTAGCCTTCTAGCCACTTGTTTACTATCTCTATCTGCCCATCTATTTGGGGGTGATAACTGGCACTCGGTGTCAAATCGGTACCCATCAAATGGAAAATATCCTGCCAAAAACCACCCATGAAGCGGTTATCTCTATCACTGACTATGGTCTTAGGAAGACCATGAAGTCTGAAACATCTCTAAAGAAAAGCTAGGCCACTTGTGAAGCAGTGTACCGTGAGGAGATGACAATAAATGTGAATACTTTGTTAGTCGATCAACAACTACAAAGATACAATCCTTGCCTTGCATTTCTGGCAAACCGGTAATGAAGTCCATTGAAATTCTCTCTCATTTCCCCTCTAGAACAGGAAGTGGTTGTAACAAACTTGTAAGATGGTTTTTCTCCCCTTTATTCCTCTAGAAAACTACAAACTCCTTGATTTGATGGAGAAAATCCTCCTTGAGACCCTTCTATGATAATCTCTCTATGATGGCCTGGTATGTCTTTGTGAAACCTTGGTGGCCTCAGAGTAGTGAATCATGTGCTGCATGTAACATATTCTCCTTGAGCATAGAATCTCTAGTCAAGAAGATCCGCTCCTGGTAGTAGATGACCTCATCCATTACTTTATATCTCTCATTGGTCACCTGCTCATCTAGTATCTCACATGTGAAGCGGTGTTTGGAATAATCCACCAACAGCTGGGCCTTCCAATACGAATCCACACTCATCAAGGATAGCATTTCTGGTCTCCGTGATAAGGTATTAGCTACCACATTTCTCTTCCCTTTAACATATTCAATGTCAAAATCATATGCCTGAATTTTTCTAACCCATTTTTGCTACCTCTCTTGTAGTTGCTTCTGCTCAAGAAAATATCGAAGACTATTGTGATCAGTGTCGCCTACCAGATACTGCTTGAATTTAACCAATGCATGCATAATGTTTAGCATATCCTTGTCATATATGGGATAAAATCTCTAATGTGGCAACAAATTCTGACTCTCAAAGGCTATGGGATGACCACCCTGCATCAAGACTGCGTTAATGCCCTCCCCTGAAGCATCACATTCCAGCACAAAGGGCTGGGTGAAATATGGAAATACCAACATCAGACAACTTCTCATCACCTAATTGAGCCTATCAAAGGCCCTTTGCATGATTTTTTTCCAACCAAAGGCTCCCTTCTTGGTCAGATCTCTAAGTGGTGCTACTATTTGGGAGAACCCCTTTAAAAGCTTTCCGTGGTAGGTGCAGATGCCTACAAACCCCTAAATTTCTGTTACATTCTTTGGCTCTAGCCAATCCCGAATGGCCCAGATATTCTCCTCATGGAACCTCAGTCCATCCACTCTAATGATGTGGCCTAAATAAAGCATCTCTGTGAGCCCAAACTCACATTTGGAGATCTTGGAATATAATTTTTTCTCTTCCAAAATGCGTAATGCTTCCTCAATATGCTGCATATGCTTATCCCATGTGTGGTTGTAGATGAGAATGTTGTCAAATAAAACCAGCAAAAATTTGCTCAACTGACCAAAGAAGATGTGGTTTATACAAGACTGAAAAGTAACTAGAGCATTGGTTAGCCCAAAGGGAATCACCAAGAACTCAAAGTGGGCATAATGACATCTAAATGCAATCTTGGGGATATCATGATCCCTTACCTTGATCTGATGGTACCTCGAACTCAAATCAATCTTTGAAAAGAATTTTGATCCCCTTAGCTCATCCATGAGCTCATCTATCCTGGGAATCGAGTACCTATTATTTAGTGTCTTCTTATTCAAGGCTCTATAGTCAATGCACATCCTTCTTCTTCACTAAGACCACAAAAGAATAAAAAGGATTGGTGTTGGGTCAGATATGTCCTAAATCCAAGATCTCCTAAATATCTCTCTCAATCTCATCCCTATAAGCTTTGGGGTGCCTATAGGGTGTGGTGATCACTGCTTGGATCCCCTGCTCAGCTCAATAGTATGTTCAAACCCCCAGCCCATTGACCTTCCCGGTGAAATGTCCCCAAATAATATAGAATAGAGGCCTAGAATAGACTACACATAAGAGTGGACTAGTTTGTCCTTGCCTCCTACCTCTGACATATGCAGTTCTATTGCCCATTGTATGTCTCCTCTACACAAATCAACCTCCATCCTATGTTTTGAGACTACCTGAGGTGGATAGGTGTGCATGCCCATTATCATTTGGGTCTTACTACTCTTCCTATTTTTCCATTCCATCTCCAAGGTCTCCCAATCCATGGCGACCTTTCCTAGTGTGACCAACCATTGTACACCCAATATCACATTGGTGTCAAGAATATTGAACACAAAGAAGCCAAATTTACAATCAATGCCATAACATAATTCACACACTGCATGGTTCTAGCTCCTGAAACAAAACTGAGAATCCTTCAAAATCATATGTGGGTATGCCTCTCCTTTGCACTAGTTGGGTATCAATAAAATTGTGGGTAGCCCCACTGTCTATCAATACTGACACCCGTTTCCCCTAAACTATGCCTCGAACTCTTAATGTCAGATACTTGGGAACTCCCCGCAAAGCTGTAAGGGCCCCTCCAGTTGGAGCAAATGCTCCATTTCCACCATTTGGTGGTGGTGGATCCTCCACTGGTGCTACAACGCGGGTGTCCCCTTACAGCTCCTCTTCTTGTTCCTCTTCACTATTGGATAAAACTTCAATATAATGTGCTTTTCTAGCAGCACATTGATGCCCTGGTGGCCATGGTTATTGGCAAGTGAAGAAAAGCTTCCTCCTCCTCAAATATCTCCAGATATCATCACTAAGAGGTCCTTCGCCTTGGTTCCCTCTTGGGGGTGGAACCTTCATATATTTCCCCTTTGACTGGAATGTAGCTCTTGCCCTTGGAAAGGCATCTTTTAAGTCCCTAGCCCACTCAATGACATCTTGGAGCATAGTTGATATATTGGACTTTACTAACCCATGTAAAGGTCCTGTTAGTCCATCAATGAGCATGTATACCCTTCCAGCTACGGACATATCTGGCACCATGAAAGAAAGTTTTAGGAACTCAGAGATATGTGTCTCTGGGTTTCCCAACTACTTAAGCTTAGCTAGCTCAACAAAGTGTGCCTCTGGATCTCTTTGGTCAAATCTCTCTACCAATATTTGAGTGAACTCTGCATATGCAGTCACACCTGCATGTCCCAATGTAGACAATCCGTGGAACCACCATTCATGTGCTTCACCTTCAAAGTGTAGCGCTTCTATCTTAATAGCTTTTGTCTCTGACACTTGGTTTAGCTGGAAATAAATGTCTAATTTTTCCATCCAAGCCTTTTCCATGCATTTGGATGACCCATCAAAAGAAGGTAGCAAGAATCTACCCATAGTACGTTGCAGGTCATTTTTTCTGCATGTACCCTCTACCTCTATTTTTGTTACAGGGTCTTCTGTTATCTTTGATCTGGCAGAAACATTGGAATTTTAGATGTTCTTTGAATATTTGAGACTGAAATTCATATTCCAGAAAATAATCATGGAGATCCTCCTGCTCTTGTGGTCCTCCAGCCCCATTTCCTACTGCTAGCAAGGTAGGCATAGTGGAGTGTTGTGAGGCTTGCTGCACTGCCAATTTCTCACACCAACGATATGAAGTATTGAAAATTTCTCCATTTTTCAGGGCCTCTTGGGGTTTCCCTTTGTCTTTCCACTCTCATCTCCTTGATTTCTTTGGCAATATCCTGTAAAGTTTGGAGAAGAAGTTTCAGAAACTCTTTCTCATCAATTTATCCTGATATTGGAGTTTTTCCTTTGTCTTCTATTTATCCTGGGATGTGGTCTTCTTTGTTGGTTGTATAGTAAAATTTGTGACCTCTATTAATATACTACTTCTCCTGGTCTATAAGAGCTTCTTCTTATTCAGATGACATAGATTTAAGTGCCCCACAATCTGAGCCAAGACTATGCTCTAATACCACTATAATATTCCAAACAAGAAAATGACATTAATAAGAAGAAAATAAACAATAATGTTGGAATATGAAAACACCATAAAATAAACTGGAAAGAGTTGAGCCATTTTATTAATGAGACGGTGTAATACAAGTACAACAGTGCTAAAAAATAATAGCACTCAAGCTGACAAAGATGGCTAGAGTGACCCTCAAGTCCTCCTATTGAGAACACTGCATAATTACTACTCTATTGGAGACCCTACTACGTTGCCCCTCCTGGAAATGCTGGAAATGTAACTGCTTGATGAAAAGGGGTGCGTAGATAAGGATTTTTTGGTGCTCGGAAAATGCTAGGATTTGGAATCCAAACTCTATGATGGAAACCCAGAAAGGATTTCCGGAAATGAAAACAACGAAAAATCCAACCCTAGGGCTGATTTACGCTTTACAGCTGGGAGACTGCTGGAAGGTGGCTAAACGGATGAGAAATTTTTTGCTACTCCTTCCAATCAACTTCCCGGATGAAGGGATGCTCCCCTCACTGGATGAAAAGCTCAAAAACTTGGGCTATTGCTCCTCCAATAGATCTACCATCCTGGATTGCGCAATTCCTAAAGGAGATTGTGTTGCTAATAGGGGCTGAAGATTGGCCTGATGCTTGATGATGAAATTCAGCTCAAGAACCTTTCCTGAGTGGGAACTCGAATTCTCCCAAGGATAAGGGTGGTATTCCCACTCGGAAACACTTGCATGATAAACAACACACCAAACTTTGCTAAATAGCTGAAGCATGCTGAAAGTCATAAAAGAAAATTCATAAAAAAATTCAGAATGCTTTCTATGGTTTCCATCCCCTTCATTATATGCTTGTGATCCCTCACCCCCTTGGCCCCAAACAATAGTGATGCTACCCCCATGGCCACTAAACTCCATTAAGACTGCAATGTCCCCCATTGTCTCCATTACCTCCATGACTACGTTGTTGATTTGGTCAAATTTACCCCATCCACATGCATTTACCCACATTCAGACCAAGGAGTGGTTTATTCATCTTGACCCTATCTAGATGCATTGATCCACATTCACATTAAGAAGTGGTTTTATTCCTACTAAAGGGATTTATGAGTTATACTACCCTCTTATTCATCTATCTTGTTGACAAAAAAAATTAATATTCTAATTAGCTAAAATACAATTAGGGATATTACAATTTTAATGGTATGGGCCACCTCTGGATATTAGTATTGGCGATGGGATAAGGATTTGTGCCCACAATTTTAGTTTGATGCAACACTTCTCTTGTTGCTCGAAATTGCAGGAGTTATTTATAGTTACACGTATGATGAACTTGATAAAAAATGCGACAATGATTGCACAAGCATGTAAAATTCTTTGAGCGGGTAGGTCGGAAAATTTGGAGCAACAAGAGAAACACATCTATTGTTTTTATCAATTATAGACATTTATTAATCAAATGTCATGGTCTTCCACATAGGGCACAAGAGTGGGAAGGTTTTGGAAATACTATATTAGGAGTATTTTCCATCCTTATGGATACTGATCATGGGTGAGAGGTAAAATTACTATGGGCACATGAATGAACATAGTGTGAAACTTCTTCCTCGAAGACACAATAAATGGTTTTTGACCCAACATCTATGACTAGTGTGATGGGTGGTGATGGTGTCACAATATTTTCTTGAGAAAGGGCTCCTAATGCATCTCAATAACGAGGTATTTCAAGGCAGTGATGTGTGTAATGTTTTTACTCTACACATATAGCGCAAGCATGGTTGGTGCGTAATGCCTTAGTAGGTGTTGGTGTGTCCTTTTCTCCTAAAGGTGGAGGTGGGGCCACTAGCATTTTTGGCACATGAAGAAGATATCTTAACTCCCCTTATTCCAGGAACAAGTTGATAGGGTTCCCTAACACTTCATATAATAAATAGAGTGGTGGTACCCTAGATGAGGAAGTGGTTGAGAATTCCACTTTCTTCCATTTTTTCTTATAGCTCTTGTTGGCACCTGATGGTGTCAACACATGTGTAGCTCGTTTTGGGGTGGCTACAAGAATGATTCCCATCGAGCTAATACCTAAGTTTTTTGACATGGCCTATGGGGATAGATATTAAACAGCTATCGCAAAATCCATATTTGGCAATGTTAGTATTGCCATGACTTGGTTCAAGACAAAAATAGATAGGGGATATAGGAAAGGTGTCTAACTGATAGCATGGGGTAGGAACGTTGATTCAATCATCATAGGACTAAGGCTCTCCGGAATTGGTTCCTGATATTGAGGTGTGTTTGACACACACATAATACACATCGAGGATGCATGGGAAACCTTAATTAAAGTAGGATCACTAGGGTATGGGCTAAGGAGAGTTGATGGCTTGAACATCATTAGACCTAATTCAATAAAAATTGTGATCAACTCTATCTCGTATCCTATGTTAGCACCCTGTAATTAGCAATATTGGCAAAATTCCAACTGCAGGGACAACATTGTTTCAACCACTTTGGGATTCTAGGATCTAGCCCTCCTGAATCTGGAGAGGTATCTCTCCAATGAGTGCAAAGATGGATTTGTCTTTGAAGTCTAGGGTAATGATTTTAGGCTAGTTATGAAGGCCGAGGTTTTTTTTTTGTTTTTTAATGGTTGAGCATGATTATCATTTGAGGTGGAAAGTTCTAAATGCAAAGAGTTTCAAAGGTGAGAAGTTGCAAGCAAATAGAACAAGATTTGGCCAAAAAGATAGATAATTGCAGGTTTTAGTTCATTGGGCTATGGAGTCATAATAGGGTTTAATTGAAACAACAAGGGGCGAGAGTGGTCCATGGGGCAAGTCATCTATGTCTAAGGATCTCTTTAAAGTTTGATTTATGGAATGAAATGAAACAATAAGAAGGGGAATTTAAACAGGTGAAGAACAAAGAGCAGCCTAAGATCAGGTAAGTACTTCTAAACTAGCCTGCTTTTGACATACACTTAAGAAAGACATAAAATTAATCTAAGATCAGGTAAGTACTTCTAAACTAGCCTGCTTTTGATGCACTTTCAATAGAAAACATATTAAAACAAAGGGAAACTTGAAGGCAACTGTTGGAGAAAAAACTAGCGGGCCGAGTTCACCACAAATCCTCTCCTAGCTCTGATCTACTTGGTAACTTTCAAGACAAACACAAAGAGAACAAAGAATGGCCTAAGATCTGGTAAGAGTTTCAACACTAGCCAGCTTTCAACACATTCCAAGGGAAACATTCAAACAATCTTTGGGGATAAAACTAGGACTAGGGCACACCATATCTTCCTTAGTTCATCTCTACTTAACGTATACTGAAAATAACATTTAAGAATAACAATTAGCTAAGGCAATAGGATGAGGTAACGCCAACATTCCTATGCTTAAACTGAATTAAATCATTCCTAAATAACACGAATGGGAAGAAAACATATATATAAAGATTTTCAGTCAGAGAAGGGTACTGATATACAGTAGATCCTAACTCTATACATGTTGTTCTTTATAAGAGAAGATTAACATAGTGAAAACAGAAACAAAATAATGAGTTACAATGAGAAAAACATCACCGTCAACATAGACCAGGATCCTATAAATCAGCTTGTATTGATGCTCCAAACCAGTTACAGCTTTAAGTCCAATGCTTTAGTTTAGCAATCATCTACACTTCCCAGACTAACTTATCTATCACAAGCAGAGCTTCAAGAGCCCATGAACACTATTTACAAGTATAAATCTCAAGCTCAATTACATTTCAAAGTTCAGCAACCAACCTCTTCTCCAGTAGCTTTTATAGAAGAATGAGGAGGTGAGATATGATAAAAGATCTCCAAAGATAATTAATACAGACTTAATGGCTTCTCGGCATTTGAGGGGCTCGATGAAGAAATTTACAGATGTTTTCTGCCTGTATTAATGTTTTTCATTTAATATTAAGCTCGGTGGGAGCTCTTATTGACTTTTGAGGCTCTGTGTTATTTTAAAGTAACTCTTCCAATATATTTTCATTAAGTTTATCTGCAGAAATTAACTCTCTGGCTGCATTGAGGCAAATATCTAATCTTGATCAATAACTTCGGCCTCTTTTTGAATGCTTTGAGGCACAGGTGGCATTGTGGTAGCTGAGAGGAATCAATTTGCCTCAGATGTGGCGGTGGAGGCCTTCTTTCTGATAAAACACTTATGATTTTCTTTTAACTGGGTCTTAATTGGGAGGATTAGGTTTTTGATAATCAATCTTAGCCATAATCCCCCATAAATTTGTCTTCAATATTCCATTCTGGTGCATTCTGTCTTTGACACTGATACTCTTTGATTTGTGATTGATTCACTGTGTTTTGTTGGTGTGCAGTGCCGCGTAGGGATCGTGAGGCATCAGTGCCTTTGGAGTATTGGCGAGGCGCAGAAATTTGAACCCATGGATGGCTTCATTTTAAAGGATCGAAGGCACGAGAATTGAAATCCCAGCCTTCAGCCCCTTCTTTAGTATAATGGAAAAAACCATTTTAATCACCCTTTATCAAATAATATATTCGGACTTCAAAACTTTTGATAAAACCAAGCTGTATAACCATTTCGGGTCACAAAAGGAACTTGATGATGTCAGGGTGTTTGTGACCCGATTTTTTTATGAAATCCACCATATAAAGTTCCTCGGGTCCGATTTGGGGCTTGCTGACGTCAGGATGTTTGTGACCCGAAATTTATATGAATTCCGCCCTATAAAGCGTATCGGGTCCGGATTTCACAACCATGGGAGAAAAAAACCTGCTCCAATCATATGCTGTCGCGTGTGTGCTGACGGGTATGCTGACTAGGCATTGGGGACCACTGGGCAATTTGACTGTGGGCCATGGGTCACGCCATACCTTAATTTATCCTCCGAGCTTCTTTTGAGCGTGATCACCGTCCGATGAGCTAGCCTTAGATCGGATGGCGTATGTCGATATCGTGCTGAGCTCACAGTCAATATTTAACGCCCAGGGAGGGTGATATCTCCAAACCGCTCAAGGCCACGTGTCAGCCTATGGCATTGATCGCGTCCAAACGGGGAATACAACTTTCCTTTCAAAGGCGGTGCGATCAAAACTGCTCCAGTTTTGTACAGTGATTGACCATGGGGTTAACCCGGGGCTAACACAATTCATTGTATTCGCTTCGGCCCATTAAACAACAGGTTCAAACCTTGGAACTGTGGCTCCATTAACTCATTCCCGATTTATTTCTACTATAAGCGGGTTTATTCCTTTGGAAAAGGTTCGCAGCTCCTACGAGCAACACCATTTAAACATCTGCACAATACAAAACAACATTATAAAATCCTTCATTATTTGGTTTTACTGCTTCAGAGGGTGTGGGGAGGAGCGTGGCTGTTGGATGGCATCAACCAATGGTGTATATCTGCTCGCGGAGGTCAAAGAAGAGCGGAGGGAGAAATGAGTCACAACTGTTGATCGCGCAAAGATCAACGGTGGGGAGTACGTGATCGGGCCATCGCAATCGGAGGTGGGGAAAAACATTAAAAATGCTCCCAAAGGAAAATCCAATGCGAAAAGCACCCGATGGGCCTAGTTCTTGGTTCCAGGACCAGGGCATATAATGAGGAAGTGGTTTAGGACTTAGCCCAAGGGGGCTTAAGTCTGCAACATAAAATGGTATTTTTTATGAAATTTTCAATGTTTTTAATGGATTTTGGGGGTTGGGACAGAGTTCAAAAGGAGTTTTAAACTTCTGTAAAGGGGATTTTATGAAAGGGGAACAGGGGAAAAATGAAAATAGAGGAATCTTATGGGGAGAAAAGGGGAGAAAATGAAGGTTATTTTTTAATGGAGAAGAGGGAAAAAGGGATTTTGCAGTAGTTTGTTCTCATGAAATCAACAGAATTCCAGAGTGTAAAATGGGCACAACAGTGAAGATTTTGGATAGAGGTATGAGGCCTTCAAGAGTCTTCAAGAGGTAACACTTTTTAGCAATAAAACTTGTTTCTTGAAGGCTCCAAAAATGATTTATCCAGCATTTGATATAACAAATTTTATAGCTGGCTAACATCCTACGAAAGGTAACACACCATCAGGGGTAGTGAACATCCTTTTCTTGTAGTATGTGAGTTGATTTATTGTAATTATTTTACCTTCATGGGGGAACATCATGATACATAATACTAAAAATGCTACAACATTCATCGCATACATATAACTACGACCAAGTAGGATATTGTAATCTAGTTGGGAATCAAGGACCTATATATTTATGAGAATTTTATTGCCAATAAGCTCTATCGAAACGTAGTGAAAAATTCCTACGAGGGACGAGGGGCACCAGTCATATTCTATGAGTGTAATAGTTGATGCTTTGAGCTCAGGGGATCCTAGTTTCTACCAAATTGATTTGGGCATGATATAGGTGGATGCCCACTCATCAACAATGCAACAATGGATGTTGATATTCCGAATAATGACTGGAATCTAGAAGGCTACTATTGATGGAAGGATAGGAGTGGCGTTATCCAAATAAAAAGCCATTAAACATGAATTAGATGGGTCTATTGCACCTAACATGGAAATAATGGCTTTTAGCTGAGTTTGGAAGGTTTGTAAAACTTCTAGTGTTGACATAGATGATGTAGATTGAGCTAGATCATATACGATGATATAACACTGAGCAACCTTTGAATTATGTCTTGTTCAACGTAATGGTTGTTTAACCATAGAGGCAACATCAAAGGTGTCGTAGCTGTAATATTGGTTGAAGTGGAAGGGTTAGTTTCTGAAGGGTTTTCGTACTCCTGGTTTACTGTTTGCAGGAGAACATCTTCTCCTGCCATGTAAATGTCGTGATTGGTGGGAACTTGGGAACTTCTTCTAGGAGGATTATAATACTGTTATTGGGAGGCTTCATGCTGAGTATTCACTACTCACTAGTGGGGTAAGGGATTCTGCATTACTACAGGTTGTTTGTTTGTCCCCCCTTCCCCCCTGGTATCTTTCATCGTCTTCAACTTGTAGAATTGAGGGAAATGATGGGTGTAATGCCCATATTCCCCACAAATATCACAAGCATGGGTAATCCTTAGACTAGGGTTCTTGTTTTTCTTTTGTGGGTTTTTATTATTCTGACCCTGGTTTTGGTTTCGGTTAGGGGGATTTCCCCCAACCGATGCTCGTGAGGGATTTTTTTGGTTGTTTCCCCACTATCCAAGTTCCCATTTTTAAATTATATTTCCTTTATTATTAGTGGAATTTGGTGGATTGGTTGTATTTATTTGTTCAAAAGAATGTTGTTGCGGGAAAGAGGGCTACACAAAATAAAACCTTAGTGTTAGGTTGCTCTAGTGGGTTATTCTGTTGGGGTATTGTACAAGGGAAGTATGGATTTCCTTATCCTAGGTTGGAATAAGTGCTTTGGGAGGTCGAAACCACCTTTGCATCCTGTGGAGGGAAGTGAACACCCTTCGTGGGAGGGTATTGACCACCCTGCATGTGAGGGTATCAGCTACTTTGCATGGTAGAATATTGGTTGCTTTGAATAGTAGGGTTCTACAAGGGTGGATTCTGATTGGGATAAATCCAAAATTGGGTGATGTTCGTACTGTAGGTGTGGTATATATGGTTGGTAAGTGATTGGGCCACTGTACACATTTTTAGGGTGCTAGAAAGTGTTTATGGGTTTATTTTGGGCTATGGTACCAATCAAACCATCTACAGCACTTGGTGCGCCTGCTAGCTTTGGTTTGCATGACTGTAGGTGAGGGGAATCAGGTAGAACATGATAGAGGTATCCAGACTAAGTATAAATGAGCTCAAATTGTTAAGCTTTACTAAAATCCTCTTCTTTCGTTTGTGGGAATGTGAAAGCTACATATTTTGACATCTATGACGTAAGGGATATAAAAGATAAGTTGAGGAGAAGGTCCTCGTCTATGTTTACCTTTCACAAGCTATGAATTTTTCGCCATTCATAAAGATGGTATGAGATGCATATGCCCGATGTTTGCTAGAAATTGGTGAGTAGATCCAATCCTAAATCTTGGTGGATTGGGAGCTGGAAGAAAGTGATAAATGGCCTGGTTAAAGAGTCAAAGGTCCCATGGGAACCAAAAGGCCTCACCTATGTACCATTTTTCCACATAACCGATGAGGGTACGTTGAAAAAGTCGTAGGTGAACATAGTTGTCTGTGATGTTTTTGGATGAGCACCAAAGAAAAAAAGTCATTACGTGGTTTCCCAAATATTCCCTTTGTTTTCCTTCGAATTTTGGTATATCCGAGGGTAAATTGGTTGGCATAGGGGGGCAATTATGACCATGTAAAATGGGGTCAATTTTCAACTTGCTTAGATCTAGGAGATTTAAGTAAGATAGAAATGGGATTTTGGTGTTGTTTTCCATGGAAAAATTATTTTGAACTGCGATGTGCAAGGGAGTTCCCTATGGGGAAGTGTGAATTGGGATACTTGGGTGGGTAGTGTGTGGACTTCCTGGAGGGGTGGTGTGTGGGTTCCCCTGAGGGGTAGAATGTGGACTCCCCTGAGGGGTAGTGAAAGGAGTACTTTGAGGGGGAGGGGTCCCAATCAAAGTGGTAGAAATAAAGGATGAACCAATAATAGTGGTTGTGTAATGTCTTGTATTCCTAAATGGCAAGAGACCTGGCACACCTCCGAGTAATGGGGGGAGGTTTTGGAAGTGCCTAGAGCGACGGGGTAACATGTGGTCCCCTATGGTTTCAAATGGAGTGCAAGTCACTTCTTTGGTGAGGGAGGATATGTATAAAAGAAAGTAAATCATATACATAAAACGATGTTAAAAATAAATGGTTACTCTTCCTTTAAGTTATGCTATGTGATAAATCAAACAAGAAAAAAGGTTTTGTTTGTTTTGATTATGGTAAAAAATCTTATGAAGACATTTTCATCCTTTCCACTCTCAAAGTAACTGGGCCTTTTGCAGATATATTTTTTTTATGGGTGTTGGGGTTATGTCCCAAAAGAACTAGTGACACTTCCAGCAGCTAAAAGAATCGACCAAGGTATGATGAGGCTTTAGTGTTTCCCGCACCTCCACCTATAAGGAAATCTATCCTAAAATTGGCCACTAAGATACCTTTTTCCCATGGGGGTAGTCGAGTCTTTAGCTTCTTGGTAATCAGTCACTATTATTGAGCACTATACAGGTTAGGTAGCCTCGTAGTACCGCACACACTAGGACCTAAGACGAACCCCCTCTGAATCGGGTTTCTGACATGCCTGAGTAGTCTTTTCTATGGGATGATAAAGGATTTGAAGCACCCTAAAACTCAGCTTATATGTTTGAAAATGTAACATGACCATGATGGCTTATGGGATGCCTACCCCCAATGGTCCTAACCTGAACTATAAATTCTTTTACAGCCCCTGTGGGGAACTTAATGTGTTCAAGGTTAACTTTTCTTTTATGGATTCTTACATCACTTATGGTGTGGAAAAGAAAGCTAAAAGAAACTAAGTAAAAAATCTCTTGAAATGGGATGCCCTTGGTACAAAGCTTAGAGTAGCTTAGTGCGTGAAGTGAAATGTTTGTGCAAGTGACAAAGTGAGTTTAAAAAGTGTGTAAAGATTTGGATAGTGATGATCCTTTACAAAATCCCCTCCTTAAACTAAGTTGTGCTTTTTCCTTTCATGAAAAAAAATAATATGTGGATAGTGTGCCACTTACTTCCTTCATATTATACTATGTGTGCCTAAAAGGGAGATGGAAAAACCAAGTGCTTTAAGAAAGCTTTCAGATGCAAGCCTAGGATTGTCTCAAAGACGCAAGGAAAGTAGGGGCTACTCCTTTTCTTTAATAAAACTTGGTCATAGTCCCAATACTAATGAAGTGAAATTTCTTTGGTTAGTAAAAACTATGTGTGGATTATGGTCCACTTACTCTTCTCCTAATTAAGCTATGTGACTTTTGAAAAAATAACAAAACAAATTGAAAAATATGTGTGGATTATGGCCACTTACTCTTCCCCTTAATTAATCTATATATGAAATGGAAAAAAAAACTAACTACTATGTAAATATCCTACGGATAGTAATTAGTAAAGAAATTAAACAATATAAACTAAATTCAAAAAAATTACAAAGGTGAAGGAAATTCAATAAAGGCTTCCTATCACCCAGGAAAGAAAAATTACAGCGAAATTTGTGCTCTTTGTAACTCATGCGGGTTATCCTTTGTACAGTCATGCAAACTGTGTATTTGTCTGTGATAAAATTCATGCGACCTGTGGAAAAAAATGGTCTTTCTCAGATGAAAACAGGTCCAAGGGAGCTTGCAAGAAAGCAAAAATGCAGTGGAAATGCAGAGAGAAAGGTACTGTAAAAAAAATTGTTATATTAAAGAAAGGAAACAAGTGGAGCCACCATATTATTATGGTGTGTTTGTTGCTATGGAGTACCAAAGACACCTTTCTTGGAGTTGGTTGTTACCTACAAGGAACAAACAAGTAATTTTTTGTTGTTAGTGAAAAAACATAGATAAACAAAGCAGTGAAAATGATCGAGACAATGCATAGATAAACATAAACTAAAAAATACAATAAATAAAACATAAACAATGCTTAACGAAGAAAACACATCAAAAAAATTTAGGAAAATGGTTCTCTTTATTGATTGTTGAATGTAGAAGAGATACAATAGATTAATTAAAGACACTTACACAGAATTGTTTGAGAAATGGTGCTCAAAATTCTCAACAAGGAAGTTCCTTTCTCAATCACCTTGCAAGCTTCCTCTCTCTCTCAAATAAGTATTTAAGGCACTCTCAATGATTGAATCCTCTTCTAAATGAAATTATTAATTGCTAACGAGCAATTTTGACAACATAACAATGTTTTACTTCTTGTTTTTTATCTCTCCTTCAACTTGTATTTATAGAGTTTCTTGGACAATCCTCCTCTCCTTGGCTCATCAATGTGGTGATTCACCTCATAAATGAGATGAGAGATACTATATCCTTATCTTTAAGGCTTCTTGGGGTTCGAGGCTCAAATTTTTTAGCCCATCATGTCAATATTTTGGGTGTTGCTCAAGCAAGCTTGCAACCCAAGGTGCTAACTAGATTTTTCGCTACTGCACAACTATCAAATAAATAGCCATGTGATTGTTAATTTATAGTAATGGTATACCCGCATGGATCAATTTTTAACTTGAACCTTAGGAAAGCTTTTAATTTTTTTTCTTTATGGTGATTCCAGCTAAAAATTTCACCTCTATACGTGTTGATCACTTACTTTGAGTGTCTTCTAATGTGTATAGATGAGTGTACAATTTTCATATGAGTGTACACTTTTCATATGATAACATCATTTAATATTATTTGAAGATCTATCTATTTCTTGTGTGATTAATAACTAAATTTGTTATATGAGAGATTTATTGGAAGATTTATTTGGGCTTGTTGCTTAGCACTCACCTCTTGCTTTCATCTAAAACCATAATAAGAATCTTTGGCATATCAAAGAGGAGTACCACCTCTCTATAAATGAGGAGGGGGTATTGATAATTTATTTCAAATTTACATAGGAAGTAGAATCATGTCCTTAACAAGAAAAAAGATCAAAACATTTATCAAGGGAAACACCATTTTTGGAACAATTTCTATGCACAAAGCGAGATGATGTGAAGAGAATGATAAATACTAGTTCTAGCCAAGGAGAAATACAATGCAATTTCCAACCAAATGCAGATGCTAGGAATGTTCAAGCATTGATCTATTGGAAATATGAAATAAATAATGAGGAGCTAGACATCTAAGTGGTATGGATGTTTTTTTTTATTGAATTGGAGTTGATTTTTATTATTCTCACATGTGTGGGCATAAATGGTAAATTTATTATTTTTATTAAACATTTGTTTTCACAAACTTGTTTGAATATCCAAAGTGAGAATGAATAAGACTGAAAAGAATCGAAATATGGAGAAACTCGAGAGTCATCTAGGGTATTTAAAGAGACGATAATTTGGAAGTAAAAAATCCACCAAAAAAACTTACAAATAAAACCATTGTAGTCAACAAAGGGTTATCTTTTTGACATTGTTAGTTATTTTCAAATGTTGATAAAAATATTGTTCTTAGTTATACTATGTTTATACTTTTGTAGATGCATATTTGGTTGTGGAATATTTTATCATCCTCCACTTCTGTTGGTTCTTGTGGGTGTGATAATATCAACTTATAGACTATTATTTTGTTAAAATGCTTATTCTCATTTATCTTATGCTTGATAACATTTGATATGAAACATTGATCTTCTTCATTACTTGTGGACTATTTTCACTTGCTCAAAATCTCTTGTTATGCATGTACTTTAGTGGGTAAATTATTCTCCCTACAATTATATGTCTAACCAAATTTATTTTATCTTGATTATTAACTACTTTTTTCACATGGAAGAGAGTTTGGTGATTGGATTGTTTCATTTTAGCAGGGAGTTGAGGTGACTAGGTTTGGGTTTATTTCTAATTATAAATTTGGACTACTCTCCCTATTATTGATTAATTTTCTAGATATTGTTACATGTTCTTTTAACTAGAATTTAGTTAGCGACATATTGCAATTCAACATATTACATTAATTATATTTCATTTCAACATCCACCCCATCTTTATGTACATTTATTCCATATACATTGATTATTCTATATTAGTTTCAAAAGATTAGATATGATAATAGAACATATTACCTTACATACAAAGATTGTTCAATAGTAAGAGGGATTTCTGTTTCAACACTGGGAGGGATAATTGGGCCCTTTGTCTAGGTAAGCCCATGTGGTTGACGAGGGTCACCCATATCAACATTTTGGTGCCAGAAAGAGGATTATATAGCAACCTGTCACATGTAGAGCCATTCTTTCAAATTTTGTATTTGTAGCTCATGGATCTACCCTAGAGCCTCGCCGTGAGAGAGAAAAATTTCTTTGTAGCTATATGGCTTTTGCATAAACTCCCAACAAAGGTACTTAATTTATTTCCAAAGTTCAATGGTTAATGTGATATAACTATGCTAAAACATATGCAAATTTATGAATGAATATTTCTCATATTAATCATTGTTGAAGAAGATGTTGCATGCATGTTACTTCACTTCACTTTTAGAGAAAAAATTCAAAGATTTGTATTATTGCACACATGTTCAATTGATGCATAGATGAGTTTTGAGGGCGAGAAATTGTATTAAGAATGTTGTAGTGTCTATAGATAAGATGATGAACCTATTCAAGACTTTCAATATGAACTTTTGATAAACATATTATCAATATGGAAAATAAAAAAGACTTTAAAAGAGATAGCTTAGTAGTATTTAAATGTTCTCCCTATTGAAATAGTCCTATTGATTAAGGCTAAAATAATATTTAGTGTTATATTATAAAGAAGTTCAACATATTAGAAATCGACTCGGAAATGTATTAACAAAGTTACCAATCAAATGGGAATAGTAACCTTAAAATGAGAATTCTAGCCAAAGACCTCAAAACAGCATGAAAAAAAATCCAAAAATGAAAAATGTATATGCTGAAACAACATTTTTTTTTTCCCGGGGCATATTTTCAACATTTTTTAAAATTGATAGTGAAAACCAATTTTAAACACAAAAAAACACCCTGAAAACAAAAAATGTTAATGTTGGAGCAACATTTTTTTTTTCGAGGTAAATTTTCAACATTTTTTAGAATTGACATTAAAGATAAAATATCATGACTCTAAAAAAGCTTAAAATTTCAACAATTTTCAGGCATGACATTAAAATAAAATATCATGTCTATGAAAAACCTTAATTCCAACAATCTTCAGCCATGACGTTAAGGATAAAATACTTATAATTTTTTTCAACCATAACATTAAAGATAAAATATCATGAATCTGAAAATGTTTAAAATTTTGACAAGTTTTCAACTATGAAATTAAAACCAAATATCATGAGTACAAAAAAACCTTATGTTTTAACATATTTCAACCATGGGATGATGGAAAAATTATATAGCTAATTTTTTTTAAATGAACGCCCCAATGATAGAGTCAGTATAGCAAGAGTAATTACTTTTTTTAATGATAAAAGTCTATCTATTTTAAAATCTTATCCAAGACAACTTGACAAATTATAACAAAAATTTAAAAATCAACCATCAAATTGGCATGTAGTGTAGTCGAACTTGACCCATTGCAATGAAATCTTAAAAATCAACTATGAAATTGACACGCTGTGGGGATGGACTTGATCCATTATATTGATCAACTATAAAATTGACACGTAATGAGACCTGATTTCTAGTCAATGATCGTCATAGGCCCTGTAGGAAAAAATTAAATAAAACAAAATAATAAATAAATAAAAATTTAAAAACACAAACAAAGAAAAAATTAAAAGATTGACCGCATCGAGCATCACATCCCGTGCATTTCCAAGCCGATGGAGCAATTTGGCACCTCAGCTAAAGAACCGACACCTGTGGAGTCAGCCTCAATCCTAGATGAGGCTGAGTAATTTCTGAATGGATAACTGTGTTTTTTGATTATTAGTTATATGCAAATAGCTTTTAAATTTCAAATGTTCAGTAGATATGATAGGCAAGATGGTAAATACTGTGTAAGGATAAATATTCTGGCCATGTTTGTCTCGTTCAATAAACTTAAGATTCTATCTTTTTGGATGGAATATCACGCCATCAAGTGGCCAACATATCTGGTTTCCTTTCATGGGTGGGTTGAAGCCACCAAACTATTATATCTAGATGTATCATGTTTTAGAAAATGAATGAAAATAAAAGACTACAAAACCTACCAAAGAAATTGAAAAATTGAAAAAAATTAAAACTAAACCAAAAGAAAAAAAAATAAAAAATAATAACTAATAAATAACAAAATATATTAAAATATATAACAAATATAATAAATTAAAAGGAAATAAAAAACAAATCATATCTACATATATATAACACCAAAAAAAAAAAAAAAAAAAATTCGTTTAAAAAAATTTAGCTCATACAAATAAAAATAAATAAATAAATATTATTTAAAAAAACATAATAAAAAAAATCTAACAGCGAAAAAATAAGACATAAGAAAGAAATAAATAAAATAAAATTGAATAATTAAAAAATAAATAAATAAAAAATCAAACCCAAACTAACAAAAATAATTCATAATAAATATTAAATTAAAAACAAATAAAAATAATTAAAAAAAATATATTAAAAAAATATTAATTGAACTTGAAAAAAAACCACAAAAAATAATTTAAAAAACCATTCAAAAGCCATTTAAAAAAATTAAAAAATCATTAAAATAAAAATTAAAAAAACATTAAAAAAAACCATTAAAACAAATTACAATTTAAAAAAAATCATCATTAAAAAAAAGAAAAAAGCATTTGAAAAAAATTTAAAAAACATAAAAAAACAACAATGCCATTGTCTCTAATGGAGATTTGATTCACAGAATTGACCTTCGTTAGGACGTCCGGTCTATCGACCCTGAGGTGACCCTTATCTTTATGTGAATTATTTTGTTGGGAAAAAAAATTCAAATGTTATTATCTTTGAATATAAAATTGATAAAAGTATAATAAAATTTGTATTTTGCAAATCTTTTAAAATATTTTATTGAAGATATAATTTTTAGTGAAAATGTTCCAAAATACATATTTTTTTAATTATATATGTATGCAAAATGTGTATTTTTTATCTACTGTTTAAAACTATTATTTTTTAATGACAATTATTTGTATTGAAGTATTAATTAACTATATGTAAATATAAAAAGAATCTTAACTTCAAAATATTAATTTTATTATTATTTTTAAACTTTGCAAAAAAAAAAAAAAAATCCATTATAAAAAAACATTACAAAGAAAAACAAAAACACAAATTTGGAAAACCCTTAAAAAACAAACTTCTAGGAATAAGAAAACTTGAAAAATGGTAAAATAATCAACATTTGAAAAAGATTGTGCATATTTAGGACATAAGAAAATTTAAAGTTTTCTCATCTAGTCCTGATGATAAACCACACTGGTTGGTTCGAAACGCATCGGCTATGTTCTTTGACATGTGATGATGATGAACCACATTGGTTGGTTCGAAACGCATCGGCTATGTTCTTTGACATGGGATTATTACCGAAGAAAATTCTAAAAATTTAAAATGTTAAAAATATGCATAAAAAAGGTTGATTCTATTTTCAACATCTACATGAAAGTCACCAAGTTTTTCAAAAAATTATTCATACTTAATATATCAAGAAATTTAATGTTTCGAAAAGAAACCCCAAAAAAAGAGGTTGATGTTGCATCAACACTTTTCAGAATTGACATGAAAATCACTAACATTTAAAAAGAAATGTTCATACTTAATACATAGGAAAATTTAAGTGTCAAAATTATGCTAAAAAAAAAAATTGTATTATAAATCAACCATTTTCAAAATGTGATGACTTTTTACAACTCTAAAAAAGTGAGAACTCGATACAGTTCTTGTTTGATTAGTAAATGTGTTTATTACTAAAAATAATTTAGTTTTTTATGAAATCATAATCATTGCTCTTGACTTCCATAATTAAATTGGTTGCTACAATAACAAATAAAACACCTTGGCATGTGCAAATTTGTAAAATCTTATAATACAAAGGAGGTTGAGAAATAGCAACATTTCATTTTTTACATGGCCTATCCTTAATAGTATAAAAAATGATTTTCCTCAATTTCATAATTAACTCTTCAGTTTCTCCTAACATGTGAAGATTATAATGACATTGGTACTTTCATCTCCACTATGTTCATATATAGAAATGACATTCTAAAGAACATTTAGTCTAATTTCCTTTATCTTTCTAATAGATCTTATTGGTCTTAGGGGAGGGTAAACAATAGCATTTTCATCATCATCAATATGAGATACAACTTTACCAAATTTTGATAACTTAATTGATTTTCCTCCTAATATATCAAAACCATAATGACCTTAATATTTAAATCATTACTTTAATACCTTAATATTGAAATTATTTTCATATATATATATATACACACACATACATGGTCCAATGGTTAAGAGCATGTGTTTCCTTGTAAGAGGTCACAGGAGGGGGGGTAGAGGATGACCATTATTTCCAAGTCTATAGGCTATTTAATGTGGTTGGGCACTATATACCCACTATTAAATTTAAATAAATGTAAATTTATTTAAATCTAGATTTAAATAAATGTAAGTTTATTTAAATCTAATCATAGGCATATACTGCCCAACCACATTAAATAGCATATAGCCTCAGAAATATGTGTTGCCTGGGTTAGAGTATGTATGCCTTCGTAAACTTTGTGTAGAGGTGGATCCCTTGTCCCACAAAAAAAAAAGGTCTCATACACCAATTTAGTGTTTAACTTGGTTGTGACCTTAAAATTGGATATATATATATATATATATATATACTTGTTAGTCTTAAGAGATGTTAACCATTACTATCATCATATTTTATGAAAATGTTTTATATGTAGGTGAGCTCAATGGAGTAGATTGAGTGGTTGGTTGCTTCTAACTTCATGTGAACATCTCAAAGTCTAATCCTTAAGCGGATTACCTTTGTTGCATGCCTTGCTTAGTGTCTGTATTAAGTTAGATATTATCCTCTAATATGGAGAAATGTTCTAAAATTTTCTTGTAAAATATTCCTTAAAATCTCTCTATATATTTATATAACTTAATCTTTATATTTAAAAATAATAATCTTGTATATATCCATATATGTAGAAAATTTCTAGATATATGGGGAAATAATTCAAAGATGTAAAAATAATAATCCTAAAAAATGTGTGGGGAAATAATTGAAAGAATTGAAGCGCTTGCTTAAAAATATAATAAATTCGAAAATAACAAGTTCCATTCTCTTTGACTCTAGCAGAAATACCAATCACTATTATGATTGGGCTCATATAACAAAATTCACCAATCACTATCAGGGTTGGTGTTCAATACTATCCTCCATTCACCTCCCCACTGAATCTCATAGAATAACCAATCACTATCAAGGTTGATGTTCAATACTATCTTCCATTTGGAAAGATGAGTTCACGGTCTTCAGGGACAAATTCCATCCTACTTTCAATTGAATGGAAATGTTCAAACTCTGGTTCTTGTGTTTTTTTCAGTAGTGGTTTTGAAAAGTAATGTACATTGATGAACACCGAGATAAAGTTGATGGCTACCGAGATAAAGTTGATGGACACCAGTGCCACGTGCCATGTTTTATTGGGTTAATAATATGAAAATTTTAGGTTTGATTGTTATGAAGGAAATGCAGTTTAATTATAGTTTATCTAATTGTCATTTAAGAGGTTGGTTCAGTTTCACATGTTAAATGTGTTGTACTGTGATATTGTTGTTAATTTTTCTCAAAAAGAGTTATTCAAGTTTCTTACTGTAGAGATGAGTTTACAGAGCGATGTATCCATCGTGTAATTGAGGTTTGACAATCTCATGTGATTTTATATGCATTCATTTAATATTCTTTCAAGATTTGATATTTTTTCAGATTTAATATTCTTTTTAGATGAGTAGATTTTATTTTATTATTTTATTTTGTAAAATTATAGTTAATTTTTTATTTATATTATTTTAAAGAGAAAGGCATAATATTGATTGAAGATAAACCTCAATACATAAAATAAACCTCAATACATAAAATTTTTATTAGCATATTAATTTCTTTTGTGTTTAATGGTTAAATTTGTTGTATGAGAGATTTGTTGAAAGATTTGTTGGGTTTGTTGTTTAGCACTCATATATTGCATTTATGGAAGACTATAATAAAAACATTACACATATCAAAAGTTGAGTATTATATATTTAAAATCATAGAGGAGATCTTGATAAGTTCTTTGAGATTTCCCAAATATGTTGATTTTTATCGTTAAGAAGAGAAGAAATCAACACCTATCTGAAGGGAAACACCATGTTTAGAACAATATCTATGCACAAAGTGGAATGATGTGAAGAGAATGATAAATACTACTAGTTGAGGAACTAATGCAAAGACTATGCAATTTCCAGCCAAATGCAAATGCTAGGAATGCTCTAAGCATCAATGTTTTGGAAATTATGCAATCAATAATGAGGAGCTCCCCATCTAATTGGTATGTATGTTCTTCATTGAATTGGAATTGTTTATATAGTCTCCCGTGTGTGGGAATAAATGGTAAATGCATTATTTTTGTATAGCATTTATTATCCTAAACTTGTTTGAAAAGGAAAAATGAGAATGAATAAGATTGAAAGGAGTTGAAAGATGGAGAAACTCAAGAATCATCTAGTGTAGTTGAAGAGTGGATGAGTTGGAAGGCCAAAATCCACAAATACAACTTATAAATAAAACTATTATAATCAATAAAAATATTATATTTTTTATATTGTTAGTTATTTTCAAATGCTCATAAAAATATTTTTGTTAGTAAGTTTGTTTATACTTTTGTAGAGGCATATTTGGTTGTGGACTATTTGCTCATTTTCAACTTCTCTTGATGCTTGTGGGTGTGAGCATAACTCCTAAACTATTCTTTTATTAAGGTGCTTATTCTCATTTATCATATGATTGAATAACTTTTAATATCAAACATTGATCTTCTTTATTAGTTGTTGGTTATTCTCACTTGCTCAAAATCTCTAGTTATGCATGTATTTTACTTGGTGGACTATTCTCCTTACTACTATATTTCTAACAACATTTGGTTTTAGCTCCATTATTAACTTGTGTTTTGGCATAGAAGTGAGTTTGATGATTGGATTATTTCACTTTAGAAGGGAGTTGAGGTGACTAGGCTTGGGTTTATTTCTAATAATAGAGGTGGACTTCTCTCTTTATTATTGATTTCATTTATCTTGTTCCTAGCTCCTTTAATTGGAATTTAGTTACCCCTTATTGCAATTTAGCATATTACATTTATTGTATTTCGTTTCTACATCCAACCCATCTTTATTTACATTTTTATCATGTACATTGATTACTTTAGATTGGTTTCAATAGATTAGACATTATAATAAAACATACTATCCAGCATACAAGTGTTGTTATATAATTAGAGGGATTTCCATTTCAACACTAGGAGGGATAATTGGGCCCTTTATCTAGGGAAGCCCATATGGTTGAAAAAGGTCATCTATATCAACATTGTGGTGCTAGAAAGAGGATTAGATAGTAAAGTGAAACACATAGAGCCATTCTTCCAGGTTTGGTATTTGTAGCTCATAGCTCTACCTTAGGGACTTGCCATGAGAGGGAAAATTTCTTTGTACCTATATGGTCTTTGCATGAACTCCCAAGATAGGTACTTAATTTATTTCAAAAGTTCAATAGTGAAGGTGATATAACTATGTTGGAACATATTCAAATTTATGAAAGAAGAATTCACATATTAAACATTGTTGACGAAGATGTTGCATGCATGTTACTTTCCTTCATTTCCAAAGAAAAAGTAAAATATTTTCATTATTACATTCATGTTCATTTGATGCATAGTTAAGTTTTAAGGATGCCTATCATGATTATCAAATAGACTAGAAAGTATCAAGAGTTGTGTAGTGTCTATAAAGAAGATAATGAACCTATTAAAGACTTTAAATATGTATTTTTGAGATACATATTATCACGTGGAAAAATAGTATGATTTGACAAAAGATAACTTAGTAGTATTTAAATGCTATCCCTATTGAAATAGTCTTATTCATTAAAGATAAATTAATATTTAGTATTATCTTATAAAAATATTCAACGTATCATAAATAGTTTTGGAAATTATTAGTATTGAAAATAATTTAATTTTTTTGAAGATCATAACCATTAGTCATGGCTTCCATAGTGAAATTGGTCATAGAATAACAAAAAAACACCTTGGGATGTGCAAATTGATAAAATTTTATGGTAAAAATGAGGTTGAGAACGAACAAAATTTCAATTTTAACATGTCCTAACTCAATTTCATAACTCACTCTTCAACACCTTATAGCTTGTGAAAACCATAATGATCATGGTATTTTAATTTCCACTATATTCAATTATAGAGATGGCATTATGAAGAATGTTTAGTATGATTCCCTTTAGCTTTCCAATAGATAACATTGTAAACATCATCATCAATATAAGATACAGATTTACCATATTTCATAACTCAATTACTCTTGAAGACCTCCTAACATATGAAACCATAATGACTTTAGTACTTAAATCATTTTCACCTTAGTCAAAAATAGAAATAAAATTTTAAAAATAATTATAATGCAATTCCCTTTATTTATATGATTGAGCCAAGAGGCTTATTCTATAGCCTAGTATGAGGGATGTGTAATAAAGTTCGTGGTCAAGTTGAATTTAAAAAAAAATAAAAAAATTGCTATAATAAAAACCTAAATGATTATACATATTTGGTTAGTTTTAATTAAAAGTATTATAAAATATCAATAATATCATTTTTATTGGGCTCACTTGATTTGTTGTTAAAATTACAATAGAGTATGAAAAAAAATAGTAAAAATATTTCACTTTAACTTTTGGAATTATAAATAAAATATTTTCATGTTTATATTAAATAATATAATTTTATATAACTTTATAGAGAGTTTAATTAAAAATTTACAAAATATCTATTTCTAAATTATACATAGAGAGAGTAAATGTGTTAATGTTGACCTTAGTAAGACATTTCAATATTCAAAATAAAAAGGAGTAATTTAGTTACTTTTTAATAAGAGAGAAATGTGTAATTCATTCAATTTTTAATATAAAATAATAATAATAATAAATTATTCAAAAATACAATTTGAATAATGAAAAACTACACATGGTCTATATATAGAGACAAAAAAATCAATGTAGATCCATGTAAATCACATATTTATTGAGCACTAAACGGATTAAATCTCTTTACTTATAATATGAGATTTAATCTCTCTACTTAGTAGATAAGTGGTTAAAATGGATCTATACTAATTAGTCTTAAATGATGTTAACCATAATCATCATTATTAATAGATAATATATTTTATGAAAATGATTTCTATATAGATAAGTTTGATATTGTTTTAAATTTAATGTAAAAATCTGAAAATCAATCACTATATATCTATTTAAATCACATATTTGTTGAACACTAAAAGGATAAATTCTCTTTATATATAATATGAGATTTGATCTCTTTCACCTCTTAATAGATTCGTAGTTAAAATAAATCTATACTAATTAATCTTAAATAATATTAAGCATAATAATCATTATTATTAATAAATAATATATTCGATGAAAAATAATTCCTATATGAATAAATTTGATATTGTTTTGAATTGAATATTTTTTATTACATTCCTTAGCACTAGCTGCCAATATAGAAAATTATTCAAAAATTTCTCACACCCATAATTACCAATCACTATCATAGTTTGTGTTCAATATAGCCAAATCCAACTTCCCACTAATTCTTGCACAAATGCGAATCACATCAGGGTTGGTGTTCAATTGTGTCCTACATTTGGAAAATTGAGTTCACGTTCTTCATGCAGAAATTCCACCCCTGCTTGGCATTGAATGGAAAAGTTGAAACACGAAACCTCACTTTTATATTCATAGCATTAATTAATCTCATTTTTTTCTTCCCAAGTTTTGTCCACCAACCCAAAAATGACTTTAATATCAGTTTATATTTCAGATATAAGACAAAAAGTTAGATAATAAAAGTATGTACGGAACTTAGGGTTTGGCGAGAAAGGTGGAACCTCACGTGCTGTGTGGATACATATGGATATATAAAGGAGAGGCGCCCGCAGTTTTTGACACGGGGTTTATGATATTTTATGGTTTTGAAGGTTACCTAGGTGGCAGACGTGTCCCCGTGATAAAGTTGATGCATACCAGTGCCACCTTTTCCTGTTAAATTTTTTTATTTTTTTCTTAAAAAGTTGGAGATTCATCGTATGTACCCTATGTTGGCAATAATAGAGAAATTCCCTGCTTGAAGTTTTGAACAAAAAGTCTCTGCAATCCATTCCCTGTAGATGATGCGAACACTCTGACACCTGGAAAAATGATTTGAGTGGAAAAATGATTGAGTGGGCCTCTGAAGTTTCTGAGCCTTAAATGCTCAATCTCTTGTCAATTTTCCACCTCCAGTGTCAAACCAGGCAACTCAAACCCCTGAGCTTTTAACATCAAATCTGATTCGAATAAAATATTGAGTGGATTGATCGATATTGATTTAAATGTCTGTGTCTCAGACTGATCCAGATATTGATCCAAAAATACATGTTCACTCTCTTTTGGAAATATTAGGTGGCTTGATTGATATGATTTAAAAATAAGTGTCTCAGACTAACCTGGATAATTGATCCAAAAATATATGGATAATTTATCCAAAAATCTATGGTCACTCTTTTGGATGAGAACAATCTGAGACTGGAAATTGATTTGACTGTGCCTCCTACCAAATTTCTCTTAACAAACACAATCTTATCTTCTCAACCATAGACATCAAATTTCAAATCTGAATCTGATCAGATACTGAAGTGAGAGTGAATGTGCTAAAGGAAAACGTGATGAGGAGAGGAGAGTCCAACTCTAATATGTCATGTTCAGGGTTAAATGTATATTGGGATTGCTGGACCAATGTATAAGAGTAATTTATTTAATCATAATGCATAGTCTACCATTTGTATGTCATATTCAGGGTGAAATGTATATTGGGATTGCTGTACCCATGTATAAGAGTCATTTGTTTAATCATAATGCATAGTCTACTATTTGTAGATAAAATCTAAGTTTTTTTATTTTTATTTTATAGAATTAAAAGGGATTTATTGGGATTAGGAGTTGGTTAGGATTTTTGGTGTGGGTTTAAGGTTAATTTATTGTTTTATTATATTTATTATTATTGGTAGTGTGGTATGTACATTGTTTAAATGATGTGGTATTTTATGTTTGTAATAATTTTGGAAATGTTCATGAGATTTTGAATATATGGTGACTGGGGAAGTTTATTTTGAAGGTGATAATTAAATTTATAATATACTTCTTAATCAATTTTTTTTTTGTTGATATTCAATATTATGAATGTTGTTGAGTTTTAAATCTAAAAAATGACACAACACTACAATGGTATTATTTTGTGGGATGTATTTCATGAAAAGCTACGCCTAAGGTTTGGGACAAATATACATGACCTTTATGAACAAGGAATTTTATGAAGTTTGTTTCACTAAAGAGGCAAATTGCCATAATGTGTTTTCTCATAATGGATAGATCTATTGAAATATTCCAGCATTGGAAATTATTTGAATCAATAGTGATGGTCTTTATATCAAATTTATAACTTTTTCCTAATTATCAATTTGCAACACACGTCCACAATATCAGCTTAGAAAAACATGAAAGAAACACTAAACTCAAAGCATAATAACCATGAAAAACATCAACACAAACATGCACACATAAGTACACAATTATTTATGGTGGAAGCCCTTTTGGGAGAAAAACCACCCTAAGCTACTCAATTCTTCTGTTAATCTGCTAAACAAATTATACATGGATTAACTTACAACCATAAGCCTGAGGACTTGACTTCCTTCACACTATGTTGACACCTATGAGTTAGGAAATTTGTTTCTCTCATGGAGCTATGGAAAACTATCCGTTGTATGCCCCCACGACCAATGATCCTCGCCCAACTCCCATTGGACTATCCAACACCTATTCGATAGAGATATCTGTTCATTCTATTGAATCTGCCAAATCATGATCTACTCTAAAGCGTGGGCGCCTTCACTTCCTCCATGTGAACCATGTTTTAGAATATTTCAAATTGGGTTCTCAATCCACTCAACATGAGCAACCCCACAACACCATCATTCTGCAATATAAAATTTGAATAAAAAAATGACCTAGAGGGGGGAATCTCACATCAAATTTTCGCACATGAATACACCACAAGTGGCCAATCCTTCTCCACTCTAACTACTACCACCTGCAAGCCAAAAATTTGAATTCTCTCCTCAAAACAATCATTGATTTATGCATACAACACTCTCATATAACTCTGCAAAACTCTGTGAGTATTTGTTGCAATATCTACTCACTCTCAGAGCCCTTTCAATGACATGATCTCACACTCTCAAAAGAACCAACCAGTCAAACTCAACAAGACACACAAAAGTATATAGAAAACTATCCTTATAAATCTTGAATCCAATACCATTGGAGATACTAGGGTAATACCAAAACCTAATGTAAATACCATGCAAGCTAAAATACCACCTGAAAATACCATCCTAATACCAATACCAAGTACACTTGTACCATGGTAATATCAATATCAAGTACACTTGTACCATGGTAATACCAATACCAAGCGCACATGTACAACTGTCAAAGCAACAAGCCAAATACCAAGTGTGAATACCATGGTAATATGAATATCAATGGCACCTGTACCATGGTAATACCAATACCAAGGGCACCTATACAATTGTCAAAGAAACAAGACAAAATACCACATGCTAATACCATGGTAATACCAATATAAATGGAATATATACCATGGTAATACAAATACCAAGGGCACTTCTACCATGGTAATATTTTACTCATGCTCAATCAAATACCAAGGTAAACCATTTAGCTTCCATACCAAATACCATGGGAAACATCCTTGGTAACATTGTATAACCAACTCCTCCTCTACACAAGTAATCATCATGGGAAGACCTCCAAACCAGTGCAACACAACACCATCCAACTCCATGCAAAAATCATGGTCATAACAACTTGATCATGGGGAACATGGCATCCTCTCATCACACTCTGTATGTAGCACCTGCAAATCACATCTCCATGCTAGTATACACAAATCTCTTGCAACCCAGGCTACTAGGTTGACATTAATGCCAACCAACAACACATTTGCAAAAATACAACACACATCATTTCCAACAATCTTCCCCTTTGGCATTGATGGTATTCCCAGTTGATCCACCATCTGAACTATCCTTTGAAAAATTATCTCCATCCTCACATTCTCCCCCTTTTACATCAATGGAAAAGGGCTAAACATGTTAAGGAAAAACTCTATATGCTCATGTCCATGCAATGAGATCCATCAACAAAAACATAAACTCCTCTTAATATCGTATGTAGGTGATGAATCATGGAATGTGTGATTTAAAGTTGAGAATAACAACGCCCCTCCACATAATAGAAAAATATGTGCAATAAACTCCCCCTCGACACAAGATATGCCCGATAAACAACACACTAGAGTAGCAGTATGCATCTCCTATTAACAACAACAAAATCCATGACATAGTAGTAGCAACGGATCAAGTCACCAACGCATAGCAACAACAACATAATGTGACCAAATAACAACAACAATTTTGATCAAATCTATAGTAGCAACAACATATATCCAATCAACTCTTGAACAACAACAACATATACAGTCTCTCCATTTGATATCTGCATCTCCAAACTGTACTATCCAACAAAAAATAACTCATAATCATTAACAAAAATATTTCAATCAAATTCTCTCTCTCCATCCTAAAATAGTAGCATAGTCCTTTGAGGAAAACATGGTAGCAACAAATACATGATGATAGGGTCATAACAACATGACCAACCATACTTCAATGAATGCAAACATCTCCATGGCTGAATGTGTGTGTGTGTGTGTCTATATATATATATATATATCCTTGTCAATTCCTCCTGTCCACATGCAATACGATACTCCACATGGACCAATGACTATAACTAAATGATATGCAACAAAGTACATAGCTTCATAGACTTATTGCATGGCTCTAAAAGATGATACATGATTGTACAATGACATTAATAAGCATATACATATGGTTGAAACATAACTCACATAACTCTAGAATGTTCCACCATGATAAGTATTAGAGTGTACATGAATAATACATGAAATACATGGTTGTACCAACATTACTTAACAACCCATACATAGTTGGACTAAATCTCATAACTCACTATACACATGCCAATCATGGCTCATAACTATATGCATGACACATACAAAAATGAGACAATGAATTTCATAAAATCATCCCATCAATGCATCTCTAGTACAATGTCACAATGTGAGTACATAGAGCACATGATTAGCAATATGTCCTCTTTATGGAAACAATATAATATCAATATAAATAACATAAGAGACATGTATTAACCTCTCCAAATGACCAACCATAAATCAACATATCATTAGCATCATTCAACAACTTAAAACAATGGATAGTGGCCCACCAAAAAGCATCTATCACGAGCATTATGAAGCCTCTTTTCAACATGAAAATCCTCATAGAAATACTATCAATAACAAAAACATATGGAAAAATCATGAATCAGAAATATAGCACACCAATCAACACAATATATCAACACTCTATATAAAAACATAGAAACAATAATAATCATCATATGGAGCATGAATCTCTCCAATATAAACTAAACTAGAAGCAAAAACAAACATATAATGACGTATTGACAACAACAATATCACATCAGCAAAACATCCTCATAAATATAGGCATCATATACCGAATGGATCAACATCATGAACCCATACTCCTACAACACAAGCTCTAACTCTGGGCAACAAATTAGAAAGTAGCAAGATCATCTTCAACCAACAAATGAGTTAGTGCATCAATATCCTCTAAAGGAAAAATATCTAACAGAAGTAGAAAGTGACCAAGCTAATGAAATGACATGTGATAAGCAATAACCACCATTGAAAAAAATCCAACATGAAAAAAATTTACTTTTCTGCATATATGCTGCAAATCTCTAACACGGGAATTATGATAGCAGTTATAACCATACACCATCATTGCAGTAATCTCCATGGCACCATCACATGCATAATATTATCAAACCAAAATGCATTTTTCCTCAAACTAATTCAATCCAACTGCATGTTAAACTCATGTAGGCATAATATAAACCATGGACAACCATACTCCTACAATAGATTAAAGTTAAATAAGCACATAGTGTGAAATGCATAGCCAACTCCTCAAAGGAACCATGATGTCACAAAACCATTGAAATATTATAAGCATATGAAGTTCTCCCCTTGAACATGTGCCATATTCACTCATCACAACAGAAAAGCTCTTGATCACAATAACTTCTGAAGATATATCATTAGTAGCACAAATCTAATATCATAAAATACCATAAAAAATTATATGCCTCAATCAACCTAGTTGCGATCATGAACATCATTTATCATCAAGAAAATATATTTATACGCACTTCTCTTGCTATGGAAACACCTTCAATAATCTACCATGTAAAATCATGATGCACCATAGTTCCTGTTGAGGCCATGCGAGCCTCAATTTATTCTTGTAGGTCCTTGCGGGTCCTTCTTCTACCCAAATTTGAGTGGCAGCTCTCTTGAATGCATATGTCTAGATGTCATCATACTTGGCCTATTTTTTATATTCTTCATTTCTTGATTAGGTGGCCTCAAGTAAATTGGATGAGTCTTGCAATATTTGTCCATATGAACAAGTTTGTCAAACACATAACACCTCATGATCCATAAAAATGGAGGAAAGGGCTCATATCTCTTTATCTTAATTATACTATTTTTTGTATTCAACCTACATTTAATTGCCTTATGGCTAAAATCATTACATAAGTAGAAATAACCATATAAGTGACCATAGTGTGACTTTCTTCTCTAGATCTCTTCTCAGTGAAACCACCTCTACTTTAAATTTCTCACATTCCTCCTCCTTTTCTCTATATTGCTTTCTCATTTATTCCTCAATCTTCTTTTCCTCATCAAGATGGATTTTTAGTCCATTTATTGCTTCTCTTAGTCCATTACCCTTATCATTGAAAATTTGCATAATTCTTTTATGATCCTTAAATGCATAGGTTAGCCTTTCTATTTTAATAGCTAATTATTTTATTACAACCATTGTTGATTCATATTCAGCCTCAACAAGATAAATATCCATCTTATCTCCACTATGTAGTTCAATAGAATCATCAGAATCATAATTCCAAAATTATTTCAAAATATTACCTCGTGACACAATTGTTTTGGCTGAGATTTTGGAATATGCTGCCTCATTTTTAATGGATTGATTCTCTTCCTTATTTAGGTTCTTTGTATTTTGTGACATCCTCTTCTTACTTCTGGACATGATCCACGATCTACTCTCCACGAAGTTAAGTTTCACTGAAGAGCACCATCTCTAATAGCAATTGTTGGAAACTAGCTCACTACTAATAGGGGGTGGGGGGGGTTGAATCGGTAGTGATGGAATTTATATCAACTTTATAAATATCTTTGGACTATCTATTTGAAACACACATAAAAATATTAGATTATAAAAACATGAAAGAAACAGTAAATGCAAATCATAATAACCTTGGAAAACATCAACACAAGCATGCACACATAAGGACACAAGTATTTATTGTGGAAATATTTTCGGGAGAAAAACCACGCTGGTGCTATTACACTACTCAATTAATCTATTAATATGTTGAAAAAATTATACATGGATTAGCTTACAACCATAGCCTGAAGAATTGGCTTCCTTCATAGTAAGCTGACACCTATTAGTTAGGAAATTTGTTTATCTCAGAGATCTATAGAAAACTATTCACTGAAAGCCCCCATGACCAACAAACCTCGCCCAAATCCCATTGGACTATCCAACTCCTATTGGATGGAGAAATTTTTCCTTCTACTGAATTCTCCAAATCGTTATCTACTCTGAAGCCTCCACACCTTCACTTCCACCATGTGAACCACGCTTCAAAATAATTCAAACTAGATTCTCAATCTTCTCAACATGAGAAATTCAACAACACCATCATTCTGCAATAGAAAATATGAATAAAAATATGACCCAAAGGGGGGAATATCACATTAAATTTCTTCAAACTAATAAACCACAAGCTTCCAATACTTCCCCACTCTGAATACTGCCACCTACAAGAAAAATATTTGAATTCTCTCCTCAAAACAATCACTAATTTCTCCATACAACACTTTGACATAATTTCGCAAAACTATGTAAACAACTACTACAATCTCTACTCAATCTCAGATACCTCTCAATGGCATGCTCTCACACTCTCAAAAGAACCAACCAAACTCAATAAGACAAACTTATGTATATAGCAAACTATCCTTATCAATATTGAATCCAATACTATGGGAAAATACTAGGCTAATACCAAAACCAAGTGTAAATAGCATTGAAGTTAAAATACCACGTGCAAATACCATGGTAATACCAATACCAAGGCACCTATACAACTATCAAAGCAAGAAGCCAAAATACCAGGTGTGAATACCATGGTAATGCCAATACCAAGGGCACGTGTACCATGGTAATTCCAATACCAAGGGCACCTGTACGACTATCAAAGAGACAAGCCAAAATACCACATGTTAATACCATGGTAATATCAATACCAAGGGAATTTTTACCATGGTAATACCAATAACAAGGGCATCTGTACCATGGAAATATTTTGATCATGATCAATCAAATACCAAGGTAAAGCATCTAGCTGCCATACCAAATACCATGGGAAACATCCTTGGTAACATTGTATAACCAACTCCTCCTCTACACAACTAATCATTATGGGAAGGCCTCCAAACCAGTGCAACACATCACCATCCAACTCCATGCAAAAATCATGATCATAACAACATGATCATTAGGAACATGACATCCTCTCCTCAAACTCTATATGGAACACTACAAATCACATCTCCATGCTAGTAGACACATATCTCCTGCAACCCATGATACCAGGTTGACATCAATCCCAACCAACAACACATTTGTAACATTGCAACACGCATCAATTTTCAAACATCTACGTTATTTTTTAGTGGTGTGAGGATTTTTCCATCAAGGAAGCCCTATTTCTATGCTAAATCATAAACCCCAACTACCCTCTAGCCAACCTCATCCTAGCATAGAAGGAATATTCAATATTTGCATTGATTGGAGTCCCTCATGCTATATCATGACCCTCTAGACTAAATTGTTCTTATTGATCACTCATTGTTGAATACCCTCATAAGAGTAAAAAATAATACTTAAATGACTTCTTCCCTATTAGGATGCAAAATGTGACTTCTCCAAATCCTTTCAAGATGGGAAGGTGAGGAGAAAATGGATTGCAACATATAAAGTTTACAACAATGGTACTTCCATGGAATTAATGGGGGTTATGGATCATTGCCACAATTATATTTTCCAAAAAATTAGAGATGTTGTTTTTATCTTCAAATTCTTTGTTTACAAGAAGTCATCATTTTCCTTTCAAAATTTCTTTTCAAGTAATTTGGATAAAATATCTGTTTTTTTTACTAACCATATTGAAGGAAAAGGTGAGATCAAAACCCCAATTCTTCTAACGTGGGTGGAAATAAATATATGAAATTTAATTTACCCATTTAGTCACGTTGTAGGGACCTTTTTTTGATTCACAGGCCATCTTCTTGGTATAGCCAACAATTATGCTCCAAAAAATTCTCTCAAGGGGGAGGATTTATGGGTGTGTCTAAATGATAAGTGGATAGAATCGTATTGGTTGTTGTATCACTTTCTCAATAATTCTAGGATTATATATGACACAAAGTATAATTTAGCTTCTTATATGCCGCCAAGACAAAAAATTTCTAGAATTCCCTCAAGATAAAAATTAACATGTACAATCCTTGCAAATATTAATGCAAAGACACCCTGAAATTTGGATTCAGTTGGTCTAATTTCTAAAATGAAATAAGGGTTTGCACCTAATTTCCTTACATTATCCATCTCTTATGGCTCAGATAAAACTGGGGCGTTGAATTCGATATGTATATTGAACACAAGACAATATCTTCTGTAGAAGCTATCAAGAGAATTAAAAAAATGATGCCTTAACTTATAGGTGAGAAATAATGGATCTTGTGGTGGGAAGGTTCCATTGACATGTTAGAACTTCATGTAGTTGAAATACAGAGAGCTTAACACCAATATGAAAAATAACATTAATTTTGTTATTGAGAAGCTATAGAAATTTTTAGGGATGTGGAAATTTAGATACTTCAATAAGAAACTATAGCCCAAAGAAGCTAAGTTGAGACAAATTGTCAATAATGAGGCAAATAATAAATAAAATGGAGCTAAAAAAAATATTCATATTTCTATTGGTTCAAGATGGGTAATGTTATCCTCCATGGTTTCCCAAGCCTAAGAATGGAGATCGACGGAGGTAACCTCAAACCACTTGGGATTTGGTAACTAGCCCTACCAAATCAGAGAGGGCTCTCTCTGTGATCTTGAAGCCAAAATATGATTGAATAAGGCTAAATATATTAGGCTAGGTCTGAGCTCTATGGTTTTGAAAATTTAGGGTTTTTGCTAGATCAGGAGGAGAGGTCAAGAAAACTAGGTCCAGTATTAAAGAATGCAGTTGGAAGGATACAAAGGCGCATGATAGGTATGTTCAATGGAACTTAAAGGTTTTCAATTGTAGTGTAGGGTGGAAAATAAGAGGATCAAAATGAGCATGACAGGCATGAGTTCATTTATCAGAAGATGACTAACATAAACATGAAATTCCTACCAAAACAGAGCAAGAGCATAAAGAATAATGTTTAACATATTATAGGAAGATCAATGAAAATCATAGATATGGAAAGAATATGAATCAATCATTCATAAAAGTGAATTACAGTAGAAAAAATATGCCACAAAAAAATACCACATGAATCCCTATATAATAGCTGCAATTGAACTTGTATTTATGCAAATTTCAATTGTACACAAGACTCCAAGCCTTATACTCATTGATGTCCAACCTTGATTCTCAATGAAAACTAGATACAAATAGACAAAAACCATATTCCTCTCTCTCAGGGGTCAAATCCCTCAAGATAGGATCAATTTACACAAAATTTTCCAACAAAACCTAAGACTAGGGAGGTTAAAACAAACATCTCATTTTATCCTTTGACTAACCTACCCATCATAAATGAACCTCAAAATCACATCAAAATGTCATTTAAAAGCCTATTTACATTCATCTACCTCAGATCAACTCAAAACAAGATGAATTACATCATGAAAATCCAAATTTGACTGAAGAAACTCGAAAAATTGACCAACAGGGAAAAGCGTAGCGCCATCTTGTAGGGCACTTTTCTCCAAATCCAGATCTAAAGGTACCATTGGAATATTAGTATGTATAGTTGTCATTAGACTCCTCAAACAAGAAAAATTTCCTATCCAAGGCTGAGAAAAATGCATTCTCCTAAGGTCACTCCAAAAGCGCAGTGCCTGGGTCAAAAAGGTGGTAGAAAGTGACTTTTTGGCATGTTTTTTGAAATTTTCTCCGAATATGTTTGCTGACATGGAAAAAAAAGTGGATAGTTTTAATGTGCAGGTGATTATATATCCAATTATGTAGAGTTTTTCTATCCAATTATAGATAATCACAACTATCCACTTTCTATCTAATTATAGATAATCACCTGCACCTTATCTCTCCTTAGACCAGTGGAAAAATTACATGTATGTTTGTCACTAAAACCAATTTCTTCAATATAACCTCTATTATGCCTCCTTTTCTCAGTAATATTTGAATCCATAGTAAACCATAACACACTAGAAGGGGAAATTAGGGTTTAGTGTGGGAAAAACAAGGGATTTTGGGTAGTTTTAGGAATGTAAGGGGATGAAGGGGTTAGAGGGTCTCTAAATTATTGGAAAAATTTAGGAGGGTAGGGATATATGTTAAGGAGTGCAGGGAAGTTGAATTTTAGGAGATGAGTGAGGGGAAGGGGTTCAAAAGGGAAAAACACATCCCTAGCCTAGGAAAGTTTAGTGTAGGCTAGGGTTTGTAGGGAAATGATGAAAATTAGGAATAGGGATGTGGTAAAGTGTCAATGATGATATATTAAAGGTGAGGGAGGGAGCGTGAGCATGAATTTGAGGGTTTTTCTCAATAAGTTGACCAAAGAGACTATGAGACCAAGAAAATGCAACAAACCCTAGGAGAGGGAATTATAAGCTTCTATGCATGAAATGAACTAATAGAGAGGTGTATAGTTATCAACTTACTTGTAATTTATGAAATGGAACCTGAATTTGATGATGAAACCACTGAAGATGAGATTTTTCCCTTCCTGAGGAAAAACACAACAATGGTGACAAAAGCACAGTGCAACTAGTGAAAAGCACAACGCAGCATGGTGTCTTGGCTTTTGAAGGTGAAATTTAAATTCTCTAAGAGCTGAGAGTAAATTCAATGGTGGAGAGATGTATTATGAGAGATAAATGATCAAAAAATGAGCTTGGTCTTCCTATTGGTTGGAAATCGATTTTTCTCCTTGGTGGTGATGTGGCCCCACCTTGTCTTTTTCACTAAATGACATAATTTCTTGTGTAATGCAGATTTAAAACATTATTACATGTATTTACATCTTGATAAAGATCAAAATTCACTTTATTAAGCTTTATTGAAATTTTTTCCCTATTACTACTCCTTTCAATGTTGAATTTGATGGTGAAATGACCTATTTTAATGATTTTGACAAACTGACCTAATGATGACCGTACATGGAAAGATAAACTGAATGATGGCCATAATGGCCACCAAGCAACTCTTTCAAAGGACAATTACCTAACCATGATGATGTTTATTGACTATGAAGATGAAAGGAGTAGTACTGACCTAGGTAGACTAAAAAATGATCAAATTTTTATTTGAAGAGCTACTGAAACTATAAAAAATTTCCCTAAGACACTAACAACCATATGAAAGGGCATAATTTGATCATTGGCGACTGACAGGACTGACAGACACTAACATTGGCTCCAGCTGGGGATGGAAGCTCCTTAGGAGGTGTCAAGAACACCGTAAACCAAGTAGCCTTGTCCATTGGGCATGGAGTCAAAAATATAAAGAAGGACTCAAAATTGAAATGACTCAACAAACTAAAATAACTCGAAAAATTGAAATTACTCTCAAAATCTTTAAGAAGATTATCAAAAAAAACTTATGGCCTTCACCTTGGGCTTCAAGATTCCATGAAAACTCCTTGACACTTTGTAGAAAAATCAACTAGTATGTACATTGAAGATGAGAAATTTCTAAGAAAATCAGGAATAATAGTGCTTGAGAAGCCTACCATTAATTTGTCCTCCCAAACAATCTTTTCAATCAAGTTATTGCAGCACAAAGGCATTCTTTCCTCTAAAAGCTAAAATTTTTTATGGTCATTTCCACAAGTTTTCAAACTTTCCATGTTTTCCCTACTCTTCATTCCGAGCATCCCATCAGAGAACTATGACTGAATTCATCCACCTTGGTTTTCCTGTCATATATATTTTTGATATTCTCTTGAATCTTAGTAGTTTTCTAGAAAAATTCCTCTCGAGATTGCTACAAATGAATCATCTACTTGATTCTTCTCTGCATGTCATTAGGCTCGCTATCTACTTCCTGTAAAATTTTCATAACTGGGAGAACAAGAGAGGTAGGAAAAATGGTATCCACTCCATAGACTAACTGAAAGGGAGACATACCTATGGAATTTTTTGTGCTTGCTTTGTCTTCCCACAGAGCATTTATCAGTTTCTTGTGCCAATTATTCTTATTGTCTCCCAAAAACTTCTTAATAATGTTCACTCATGACTTATTAGAAGATTCATCCAACCCATTACCTTGCGGGTAATAAGCTATGGAGTGCCCAGGCCTAATATAATATTTGTCGTAGAAATCTATTATTCTTTTAGATTTAAAAGCAGTTGCATTATCTGTGATTATCTTCTGCGGACAACCAAACCGTGAAAAAATATTAGACTCAATAAATTGAATGATTACCACATCAGTAGTGTGTCTGGTGTGAAAAGCCTCGATCCATTTTGTGAAATAGTCAGTTGCTATCAAGATCCACTTGTATTGAGTTGAAGATGATGGGTGAATCTCGTTGATAAAATCAAGACCCCAATATTGAAATGGTGCTTGAATAGAAATGGGCTGCAAGGGAGGTGATAGCAACTTTCTTTTCCCCTGAAAAATTTGACATTCATGGAAATTCATGATTTTTTTATAAACATTCGAAAATAAAATAGGCCAATAAAATCTTGCTCTTAGTATCTTGTTGGCTGTGGTCTTCCAAAAGAGATGACCACCAGAGTCTCCCTTGTGAAATTCATTCATTATCTCCTTCGCCTCACTTTCAACCAAGAAATTTAACAAGACTTCTCCTGGATCTTTCCAAAACAATGCATCATTAAGAATATAGTACTTCAGAGCTTTTAACTTTAAAGACCTACTCATACTCTTTGCTACTTCCAGAGGAGGGTACAAATTTTGAAGTGCATAAACAATGTACAAATACTAGGGAGATGAAATGAAAATCTGTGATACCTGAGGTGTCGAATCAACCATTTCTTCATCAGATACTACAATGATAATATTGATATCAAGAGCATGAAAATTGGATTCTGCCATGAGATGCACCAAACCTTGTCCCTTGATCAAATTTTTTGGCTTAATCTCGAGATCATATTCCAAAATTGCAACAATCCATTTTCCTCACCTACCTTTAGGGTCACACTACACCAAAACATATTTGACTTCTACGTTTGGGACATACGCAAAAATATGTGAGTGAAGTATATACACTCGAAAATCCTTCAAAGCTTTCACAATCGATAGGGCCTTTTTTTCAATGATGTTATATCTTAGTGCTGCATATCTTATGGTTCTACTGAAAATGCAATTGGCTATTCTATTTTTAGGTCCTTCTTCTGCATTAGAACAATAGCCAACATGTGCTCAGAAGAAAATGAAAATATAATGAAATCCATAGTATAATCAGGGCTAATCAAAATTGGTGCACGGGACAAAGAAAACTTGATTGTATTGAATGATTTCTTAGCATCTTTAGACCACTTTACCTCACTGTCTTTCTTTAGCATATTAGCACAAAGGCATTCTTTCCTCTAAAAGCTGAAATTATGTATGGCCCATTCCACAAGTTTTCGAACTTTCCATGTTTTCCCTTCTCTTCATTCCCGTCATCCCATCGAAGAACTATATCCCCCTCACTGAAGTCATCAGCCTTGGTTTTCCTGTCATATATCTTTTTGATCTTCTCTTGAAGCTTAGTAGTTTTATAGAAAAATTCCTCTCAAGATTGCTGCAAATGAATCATCTAGTTGATTCTTCTCTGAATGTCATTATTCTCGTTGTCTACTTCTTACAAAATTTTCATAACTGGGACAATAAGAGAGGTAGTAAAAATGGTATTCGTTCCATGGACTAACTGAAAGGGTGACATACCTATGGACTTTTTGTACTTACTATGTCTGCCCAGAGAGAATTTATCAACTTCTTGTGCCAATTCTTCTTATTGTCTTCCAACAAATTCTTAATAATGTTCACCGATGACTTATTGGAAGATTCATCCAACCCATTACCTTGCGAGTAATAAGTTGTGGAGTTCCCGAGCCTGATATGATACTTGTCACATAAATCTATCATTATTTATATTTAAAATAAGATGCATTGTTTGTGATTATCTTTTACGGACAACCAAATCATGAAAAAATATTAGACTCAATAAATTTAATGATTACCACTTTAGTAGCCTGTCTGGTGGGAATATCCTTGACTCATTTTGTGAAATAGTCGGTTACTCTCAAGATCCACTTGTGTTGAGCTGAAGATGACGGGTGAATCTTGCCGATAAAATCAAGACCCCACTGTTGAAATGATGCTTGAACAAAAATCAGCCACAAGGGAAGCGGTAGAAAATTCCTTTTCCCCTGAAAAATATGACATTCATGGAAATTCATGTTTGTTTTATAAACATATAAAAATAAAAGAGGCCAATAAAATCTTGATCTTAGTATCTTGTTGGTTGTGGTATTCCAAAAGAGATGACCACCATAGTCTCCCTTGTGAAAGTCATTCATTACCTCCTTCTCCTCACTTTCAACCAAGAAATTTAACAAGACTCCTCCTGTATATTTTCAAAACAATGCATCATTAAGAATACAATACTTCAAAGCTTTTAACTTTAAAGACATACTCTTACTCTTTCCCACTTTCAAAGGAGGGTTCAAATGTTGAAGTACATAAATAATGTTCGAATACAAGGGAGATGAAATGAAAATCCATGATACCTGAGGTGTTGAATCAACCATTTCTTCATCGAATACTGCAGTGATAATATTGATATCAAGATCATGCGAATTGGATTCTGCCATGAGTTGTCGCTTGATCAACTTTGTTGGCTTAATCTAGATATCATATTCCAACATTGCATCAATCCATTTTCCTTGCAGACCTTTAGGGTCAGGATGCACCAAAACATCTTTTACTACTACATTTGAGACATAAGCAATGATATGCGAGGGAAGTATGTACACCTGGAAATCCTTCAAAGCTTTCACAAGAGTGAAGGCCTGTTTTTCAATGATGTTATATCTCAATGCCACATCCCTTATGGTTTTATTGAAAAATGAAAATGTCTCTTCTGTTTTTAGGTACTTCTTTTGCATTAGGATAACAACCAACGTGTGCCTAGAAGCAAATGAAAATATAATGAAATCCATAGTATAATCAGGGCTGATAAAAATTGGTGCACGGGACAAAGAAAAATTGACTGTATTGAATGATTTCTTAGCATCTTTGGACCACTTTACCTCACTTTTCTTATTTAACATATTAGTTATCTCCCATAAATGCTCAACGAGGTTAGGAATAAACCTTCATAGAAAATTAATCTTACCATTGAAGGGCTGGATTTCCTTCTTGTTCCTCAGAAAATCTAACTGCTAGATTGTTTCAATTATTGCGAGGTCTATGCGGATACCATATTTTGATATGATATGCCCCCAACAATTTACCTTCCTTCATAGCAAACAGGCTCTTTTTTGGATTCAACAAAATACTGAATTTCCTGCCCCTTTGAAAAATAATTCTCAAATGATGTAAGTGATCTTCATCTGTTTGAGAGAAAATTGTGAAATCATTTGTTAGGTCCCCATAATTTGTTAGATTGACAAGACCAAATGTATAGGGGTAACATCAAACTAGTCTTTGGAGTCCTAGGACCTAGCCTTCCTGGACTCAGAGAGGACTCTCTCTAAACTTGTGTAGAGGATGTAACTTGATAGATTTTAGGGTTTTGATTTTAGGCTAGTTATAAGGATTAGGGTTTGTTTGTTATTTTTTTGGTTTGGTAGGTTGTCAAGCATAAAAGATAGAGTAAGAGAGGTTTATACCATTGGGCTATAGAGTCTGTAAAAGGTCTCGAAAGGTACAAAAATAGGTCAAGGATTCTTTGGAGGGAAAGTATAACAAGGCTAAATGAATCTTTAGGGCTTATGTGAGTGAAGTGAACATTAAATTATGAACAGAGTAGGTGCAAATGGTAGTTAAGAATCCTTTGAAAAATAATTTAACAAGAAGGGCCTTTAATATCACTATGCATAAATAAATAACCAAATACAGGGCATACCAATAACTTCTTTGGCCAAACCCTAGCAAGTAAACATTAGGACAACAATCCAACAAACCCTAGAGAGAAATAAACTTGTAAGGTCTCTAGTGATTTCACCTTCAGGCAGAGAAAACATTTAAGATAACATATAGTAATGATCAAAGAGTAGGGAGATCCTAAATTCCTTAATCAAACTACAAGTAAATTCAAATAAACCATACAAGATGAACAAAAGGGCAGGGAAAACCATAAACCTCTTCAGTCAAACTCTAATTAGCAATACTTCAAAGAAAAGACCTCAAAAACAATGTTTAAGTGATTCCAAAGGGCAGGGCTAACCATAAAATACTTTGGCACTGATTCCATTAAATCATTCTTGAGATAAACAAGCCTAGGGGGATTAGAGAGCAACTAATAATTTTCTAATCTGACCTAGCAGAGGAAAATATGAGAGTAAGAGAAGCAGACAAACTTAAGGTTCTTTTGACAACATATATTAAGATAAAATATATATTCTATTGCAAGAGTAAGATGACACAATATGTAAAACATAAGATAACAAGGAAAAAATTAGAAAGACATCACCATTAGCCATGTTCATGAATCCAGCAAAGTGTTTGTCTCATTGATATTCAGTTCAAAACCTTCACCATGCTTGAAAGCTAAAAACACCTCACAACTCAAAATCTATTAGGTTTTTATCCACAATAAACCAACATGTACAATGAAGCCTCAATGTAGTATTTAACTAACAAAGAGGACCAAAACCCTAACTAGGGCTTCAAAATATCATTAACTACTCATAAATGCCAAATTTGTCCTATGAGACCATGAAAGGCCCAAAACACAGATAACCTAATCTAATAAATGAAAATATATCCTAACATAAATTTTGAGCTAAATAGGAGTGATTTGCCTTAAAAGTCCTCAAAAATATATTTTTTCAATAAATTTGTGTCTTTTGTTGACTTTGTGGGCAAGGGTGCAGCGCTTGCACCGGAAAAATTGCTTGTTTTGTGACCAAGATTTGGAGGTCATCCAGGTGTCAAAATGAGCTCCATGATAGCTCATTGGAAATCGTGTCTAGTATAATTTGAAAAATTGCCTTTATGTTTCTGATTGCACTTCATTTACAGGCTCTAAAACTAAATCTCCCAAGACTTTTTAGGGCACATAGTCAGCTCTAGAAGTTGGGCAGAAAGGTGATTGTTTAGGTGTGTTTGGCACTTTTGGAGTACCAGTTATACTCCAAATGATCTAAATTGTTTTGTGGATGATGTCCTTGGCCTAAGGATTCCAAAAATATAAGTCATTCCTCAAAAAAATGCCTCAAGAAAGAGTGCAACACCAGTGGCTTTGTGCCTTTGGCCCTTCAAAATAGTAAAAAATTCACAAGTGCAAAAATGTGCCCAATGTTGTATTTTGTTTAGTTGATTATGTTTGGGAGGCCTTGTAGGGGATGGATCAGCCAGGTTACCAAGATTTTCTTTGTCTTTAGCCTCCTTGGTCCCACCATGCTCCTCATAGGCATTATTGTTATCAGCCTTACTTCTTTCTTCATTATTTTCGTTACTTCTCTTACTACTCTTGTGACTACCATCATCGTTGCCAACATTATCACTGATATGTGCTTCACTACCCTTACTGCCATCATGGCTCTTTGATATCATTACCCTTTTCCTTACTAATTTCCTCGTTACTGACATCTGCCTCACTGACATCATCTTCACTGATATCATTGCGGCCCTTTTCCTTGCTACTTTCCTCCTTACTGACATCTGGCTCACTGACATCTGCCTCCTTATTTCCTTCTCCTTCATTGCTTCTTTCATCATTTCTTGATTTCTCATTTCCCTTATTTAAATTTGATTTCTCATTGTCACCTTCGTCATTGTTTTATTTTTCATTGTTATCTTCTCATTGTTCTTTCCCTTATTTCCATTGTCCTCTCATTTTGACATTTTGACCACTCTGCCTTTGAAACCCTAACACAACTATGAAATTGATATGGAAGAGGGTAATGGAATGGTGATGATAAAGGAAGCTATATAAGTGAACAAGATGAATGGGTGAGGGTATATGTATATTAGGCTGAGTGAGAGACAAAACCCAATGAAAACCTCAGCTGCTTGTTTAGAATATGTGTTTCCAACCCTAGGATTAATGTGTAGTGAGGTGGAGGGAAGGTAAATGAGATGGTAGTTTTAGGCTAATGAAGGAATGAGTATGGGAGGGGATTGAGTGTTATGAATGAGATAGGTCTATGGAAAGATTCAGTGAATGAGAAACCTCCAAATAGTGTGATCCCTCTTTTTATCACTGATTTCCTCTATAGGTAGATCAAGTAAATGGAAAACAATGATTTCTTGCTTTGTAGCATAGGGATTTTTATTGGGGTTTCATCACCATTAATTAAGAATCATCAAATAGCTTTAAAATTGGGTTAAGGCATTCACTTACCCCTTATAACTGCCTTAGAGGACCTTGAAGAAATCTTTGAAAGAGGTTTGGAGTGCATTGAGTGTTTGTAGGGTTGAGGAGGCCCTCTTGGCCAAGAGCGCAACGCCTAGGCTAAGTGCGCAGTGCCTAGGCCAAGGGTGCAGCGCCGAAGGCAAGCTTGTTGTAGGTGTCGGGCAAGGGCGCAGTGCCTTTCTAGGCACACAGTGCCTGTGTAAAATACACAGGAGGAAAGTGTCAAGGGCGCAACACCTTTTTCTAGGCGTGCAATGCCAAGCTGAGCGTGCAGCACCACCATACTTAGCCTAATTTCGACTTGAAAACTCAAAAAAATTCTCTCCTTTAATGCTTCTAATTCTTTGCAATGGCACAATGAGTTGTTTGATGTGTAGAATAGGCTTTCATGGACTTAGTAATTTTTATTTAAATTTGATAACCCATTTCCTAATGCTTTAAGTCCTTTTCACTTTCTTTCACTGATGTTCTCTGGCTTTTTTCTTGCAGATGTCTGAAGAGATGAAGTTAATCCTCTTCTTTTACTCCTTTGAGATTTGACATGTCTATTCTGATGATTTTGTGACACTTGCACATAGTAGCAGTATCTTAAAAAAACCTCCTTTTGTAGTTTCCATTACAATATTCAACTTAACTTTCTCACCTTCTTGCTTGTAGTTTGTAGGAGTTATGAATTTTTATTTTCTTCTGATCCTCGAGTTTTGGCATGTTGTTCTAACACAACAACAGCTCAAAAAAAATCTTCCTTTGTTCCTATCATAGAGCCCAACTCATATCTTTTGCTCATTCAGTCGTGGCAAACTCATTTTCTACAAGTCTGAGATCTGACCACAGTGGCATCTTTAGAATCCTCATTTGTTGTCATCATGGAGTTTCGTTCCTCATTTCACCTTCTCTGGCCACTTTCCCAAAACCCTAGGTGTCTGGAGTTATTTAAGACAATCACCATATTATCTTCTAAGTTCTCTATAGCGCTTTCAAGTTCATTCATTTCTGACCAGTTCACCTCATGTTTTTCCCTATTTCATCGATAATCTTTGAAAGAATTTTCTTCATGTTTGGGTTTTTGGTGTACCTCCTCCATGGTCATTCTTCCATTTATCACTGTTTGGCATTCTAATTGGTTCATTAAGCTCAAAACCCTAGTTTTCATCAAGACCAGGTGGTTCTCTTTCTTCTGTTGTGAGTTTTCTTGACTTAGAAGCAGACCTCCTACCTTACCAAATTTCTATTAATAGACATTTTAACACTCCTACAGAAGTGTCAAAGTTCTCATTTACCTTTTGCAGAACTTGAACTTGATAAGGTAGTCTTATTTGGAAACCTTTATATCTTTTCTTGAGTAACCATGTCTCATTATTCCAATACCTCTGAACCAAATTCTAACCAAGAAAAAAAGTATCTGATACATCAATGATTTACCTTGGAACATATGAAACCCTAATTGACCTAGTTTGAGGATTCTTTGACCTGGTCTTTGACTGAAAATTTGGCTTGGAGTCTTCAAGCATAAAAACAGAGTATTGACAAAGTGGTGTATTGAAGATCAAAAACCCAATGTACTTGATTTATCTAAAGAACCTACAGAGATAGTTTTGAGACCATCAATGCTTGAGGAATTTGGGAATCATGGGAATGAGGTAGGTTATAGGTAACCCTAGATGTAAAGTAGAGTTATGGTCAAGGGAAACATAGAGTAATGAGGTCATTGGTGGGAAAACAGGATGGAGATGAATGGCAGAAGCCCATGAGGAGTCTTTTAGGAGTGGTAGGGTGACCATGAAATGGCAATGTTGATAAAATAGTGAAAACATTTCTATAAGGATAATAAAGACAGTGAGAATTCTAAAACTCACAATGTACAAAGGACGTTGTTTTTAGAAATCTAGAACCAATATATAGTCATCTACCAATAGTTGAAAAATACTAATGACTAACAGTGGCTCCACTTGGGGAGGGCAGCTCCTTTTCAGGAGGTGTCAAGAACCTCAGAGTTCAGATCTCTGAGTTTTGAAGATTAGTACCTTAATTTTACTTGGTAAATCCCTCTTCCTTCATTTGTTGATGTTCTCTTGAAGCTATGATCTCAAAAATATAAAAAGGCATGATTGCTTCAATATTAGTTCTACCTACCAATCATACTTTTCCTAACATTTTTTCTTCTTCTGGGTGCACTTGGATTGGCAAACCCTTGACATTATTTTCTTTTTCAAGCATTAAAAATATCTACTTGTATGCTTATGTCATCCAAGAGTTCAGATTAGGCTAATGAACTCTCTTATTCTCTACCTATGCTACTTATCTGTCAAGTTTAAGCTGTTTGACAGATTTTCATTCTCTAACCTACTAACATGAAATTTAAAACATGATCAAACCGAGTTTAAGCAATCTGATTTGTCATGGGTTGTGGCATTTTGGACAAGCTACACACAGAGTTTATTTTTGTACAAGAAAAACTAAAAACTTGAGGGCTAATAATTTGGAGTTTGTTATGCATCCCTCTCATTTCTATTTTGGTTCAGATTTGAAAATTGAAACCAACTATCTTTTCCTAATATAATATATTGAAAAGCCAAGGTTACATGGTTTGGCAAGTCTTCCTTCACTAACCTATCAGCAGAAATTTACAACATGTTTAATCATGATTAGGCTGTATGACTAAACAAGACTTTATTTTCTTCAAAGTAGTGGAATTTAGACTTGCACACTTTCAAACATATTATTTTTTTGTATGGGGATGTACCTCTTCTTTTCATCTGCCCTCTTTTTCTTCTTTTCTCTGATTTTGTATCTTTTTCTCTCTTTTTGGTCAAAACAATCTAAAACTAAATGGAAATATGCTCATAGTGTTGACCTTATTTTCATACCTATCTATCCTAATCTAATTTAAATATGATATATATTCATTTGGTGAACTCTCTTTTCCAATATAACCAATCAAGTAGATGATTCCATGAGTGATCTTTGTCTAGGTCTTTGAGTGTGCTGAAGAAATCAAAGAGCCACTCCCACCTTACTTGTTTTTGAATAGTAGTGCCTAAATTTTTTCGTATACTTTGCAACAAGCTATTCTTGGTATAACATGTTAGCCACCTATGAAATTTTTGTCAAGCAAACAGGTGGCTAAAATTTTTTATGAGCCTTCAAGAGATACATTTCCCATGGAAATCTCTCATCCTTGAAGCCTCTATGTGTCCATTGCATTTAAAAATATCTTCACTGTAGTTTCCATCCAAAAAGCCTCACTGTCTATGAAAACATTTTGCTTTGAAAAGCCTTCATCTGCCCCTTATATCTCTGTAAAATTTCCCATCTTAGCCTTTTTCTCCCTTTGCAAAGTTTCCCATTAACCCCGAAAATCCCTCCTAAGTCTTCCAAACCATCTTTTCATCCTATTAAACCAAGTGAAATCTCTTCAACTCGTTTTAAAACCCCTTTATTCCCCCATCAAAACCTCTATCCAGCCTTAAAAACTCTGTTTCTAAGCTAAAAAACCCATTTTCTAACATATTACAAGCTTAGCCCCCCTTCGGCCCAGCCCCTTAATCACTTCCCCTCATACACCTGATCGCTAAAACCAAGCGCTAAGACAAAGGGGGCTTATCAGAATCGGAAGGTGATCAAAGTGCACATTTCATTTACGAATTGGTTTCTTCCGATGCGAGGTATATTTGGTCTGTCGGCCGTGGAAGAAATCTCCGTCGTTGATCTGAAAAGATCTAACGGCCCGCGCCTGTTACATCGTGTCCCAATCACATGTCTATGTAAAACTTCCAATGGTATCCCCCTCCGTCGATCCATATTCAGATCAGACGGCCATCGCTGCACCATCGCCCATTTGACCCCACCTTTACGGACCCTGCACGTGCCTTAGATCGTGCTCCTCCGACACCGTTGGATCTCATGGGCCCAGATCCAATGGCCCACAGCAATATTGCATTGTTTTTGGCTTCGAGAATTAACAGTTAGAATTTACGCGATATGGGCGGTTTTCCAGAGCCACGTGTTAGCTAAAGGCTCATATCGCATTGAAAAAGTGAAAACCGCCTTCCAGCCTTCTGGCCACGTGAAACCAGTGGTTTTGTATCCCAAAACCACTTCCCCACTTTATTGCCCGAAGTTCATTAACCGATCCTAACCGTTAATCTGCTTTGACCAACGGCCCTCATTACATCTTGCGTCCCAGTCATTTTTTTTCATCGCACGACCCCAACATTGCATCGGATCATCACAGACATCGATCTCCTCCTGAGAGCTGACGGTCCTAATTGAATCGCCCTCCACCCGTGATCAGGTCCCACCATTTAAACTCATTCCATATTTTTCTGTTTCATTTTTGCCCATTCCCTTTGCTCTTCGTTCAAAGGTCGAATTTTTATATTTTGCATTAAACTATTTATATCATCCCGTCGAACATTAAAACTTTAATGTTTTATATCAAATTTTTTCATTTTGCCCAAAATTATAAAGGTCATTTCATATTCACCTCCACCATTGATCATTGCCTCCTGCCCTGATCAAACGGTCCACGTGCATCCCACATCCAAACCTTCATCAGTTGCATTTTTAACCATGATTCTGCATTTTTCCACCATTTACCTAGCATCCACCGTTGCCACCATGTTGTGTTTCCAATTCCACAGCATTCCGTCGTAGCCATCCTCCCCCATCCATGGATTTCTTAACACTTTGTGTCTTTTGCAGGGTACAGGTGATGAACACTGCCATTGCTCATAGTCACTGTTATAGTGACACAGAGCACAGAGAAGGATATTTTCTAAGCCTAATATTGCAACATAAATTTTTGGGAGGGTTTCTATAGGAAATATTTCATTAAAATTACAGTGCTCGACCCTGTTAAACATCTCCAGCATCATTAAAGCTAAAATTTCATAGATAGAGACAGTCATGAAGCGGAAAAGTGTATCAGTGAACAATTAGAGAGTTTAATGCCTGTAATTGAAGGTTTTAAGCTCTGATTCAATGATCAAAGGAAAATGTACCAGATTGAAGACTTCATGATTAATGAAGGAGGCCTAAAGAGGCCTAATAAACAATTGACAGTGTTTCACATCAGCAGAAGTTTCCTCCCAAGAAAGGACCAGTACCCATACTGTTTTTATTATACACCGTGTTCCTGAGAATATTTCTGCCCTGAAAGAATAGTCCTATGCTACCAGAGCATTTGTTATGCAGCATGGCAGACCTCAAAGTCATTTATCTACCTTTTTGTTTATTCACCATAGTACTACAGAGTACTGCAGTGAAATTACATCAAGAACATACCTGGAGTAAATTTCAGCCTATCGAAGACCACTCTTTCTTCCAAAGAGTACCACAAATCAATGCATAGATATTAAGATAGAATGGGCCTCGACCCTCTTCTTCTACTTTGTTTTAATATCTCATTTAGTGTTTCATCGACCTCTTCTACCTCTCTTTCAGCTATAAAAATCATGAAGAAACTCATTGTAAAGGTTGTTGACCAGATATCTGTGAATTGTAAGCTGTTTCTCTTGAGATATAGTTCTCTGTGTAAAGTTGTAAGATAGGGCGAGCAAGATGTTGTCATACTGAATATCAAGCGGTTGGAAACGTTGTACATGACTGGTGTTTCTCTTTAATATGACAAGCATATTTCTTTGGATCCTGATTTAAAGCAGCGGTGATGTTTTTCTATCTCTGTTTTTGTTTTCCTTTGTAATTCATTACATTTCGTTTCTCTTAGTACGCATCAGAAATATGACATAGGATTTACCCTCGCATGGTACCCTATGTTTCTGCTCTCCCTACCTTCAATTTTTTCTGCTATATGTGTAATCTGAGTACTGATTTAAGCTAATTTAACTAGTGTAGTAGCTAATATTTACTGCTAGCTGATGTATGAATTAATGAGTCTGTGCTTAGATGTTCTTGTTGGGTTTTAATTGAAAGAATTGGGATACCGGTAGTTTAGAATGTTGATTCTGTCTCACTAGGGTCCTTTTCAATTAATTGAACCTTTCTAAGTTCCCTTAAGCTGGATGCCGAAGCATTGAAAGTTCAAAGCCTTTCTCTGATCTCAGGTTTTCACCTTTGTGTTTAAATATTTAGTGTTCCCTTTGTCTGAAGAGTTAACCTTTTAGGAGTTGGATCAAAAGTGTCTAATGGCATGTCGTATCCCTGGACCTGATTCCTAAGTGGTCATCTTGGAGGTTTCCTTGCCTTTCACCTTCCTTCTTACCATTTCATATCACGCTATCATCTTTAAGATCCAATGCTTTAGATGACTAGCCCAATTGAAAGCTTGAATAATGAATAGCAAGTAAACCCTTTCCTGACTCCACTGCCCAATGGTCTTGAGTGTTCTCTGAATCATCCCACCTTTGCCTAAAATCCTCTTTTCTCACCCTTGTCTTATACTTAACTCTTCCTTCCTAATTTCCAGCAACCAAACAAACAAACCTCGTGCCTATAACTAGCCTAATATCTTAACATTTGAACTTCAAAGACTTATACCATTTTCCTATATAGAGATATCCCTCTCTGGACCCATGAGGGCTAGATCCCAAGGTCTGAAAGTGGTTCTGATGTTGTCTCATATTTTGGTATTGCAAAACTTGCCAAAACATGGGAACCCCAACATAATGGTGACTCCGCTAGAGAATTTTAGTAAAACACACCTTTAAAAACTTCACAGACTCAAAGAAGACCATAGTAGGATTAGTTTGGTGGTTAATCACTGTGGTGGACAGTACACCTTCTTGAAATATCCCAAACCTTCCACCTGGTGACTCCATAGTTATTCACTGATTAAAGACTCCACTCGTGATCAGTAGGCCTAATGATTATCTTGATTCTCACAAGACTCCATTGGGATACCTGCCTCCATAACAACATCAACCATATTAGAAATAATAGAAGGATCAATATGTTGTGTTTTAAGACAACACTTTGGCTTCAAGAACCATTCATACAAGAGCTTATCCTAACCAAAACCCGCCTGAAATAGTTGACAACCCGGAGAGAATTCTCAAGAAAGCTCCTACACCTAGAAGAACAACTATTTATAGACGTACCCATAGAGCTAGCTCTGCACTAGAAAACTTTACAGCTCTATCAGACTCTCATTTTGACCTGAACTTACCAAGTAGCTTACCAAGAACTAGGTCATTTAGTGCTCTAGACCAACTAGAATTTGGGTTTCCTGGTTCACCATATCATAGTGGTAAAAACAGTAGGGACAGAGAGACACCTCCATCTACTCCTCCCGATATTCATTTCATTCAAAACTTGGGGCTCTGCCATCCTAAATCTGCTCAACAAACTTCTACAGGACCTAGTATCCCATTCATCCACATACCTGCTGCTCAAGCTAATCCTATACCCCCTCAGAACATCATCATGGCAGCCTGGTATGCACCTCTAGTGTTACCTCAACGTCTAGTTCCTCTACCCAACAATTATCAATAAAAAATCCCACATTTCACTACAAAAGAGTCTACCACGGCTCAACACCATGTAGATAGGATGGAAGATTATTTTGACTATATGGAGATAGATGATGAGATAGTTAAAATGAGAATATTTTCCTAGAGTTTAGGAGGTGATGTGAAAAAATGGTTTAAGGGCCTACCTCCTAATAGTATCCCCGATCTTCCCTCTTTATATCATTCCTTCATAAATAAATGGGAGGTCAAGACCAACCCTCTCCAAATCCTAGCAGAATACAAGAACCTTAAAAGAAATGTAGGAGAGAGTGTCCATGACTACTCTACAAGGTTTAACTGCGTTTATAATGCTCTTCCTCCACATATGAAACCTCCCTAAGGTATGGCCTTAGTGAAATACCGTGAAGGCTTTGATGCTGACATGGCATACCAGCTTAGGGAGAGAGATTACAACACATTGGAAGATATGAAAAAGGGAGCAGTGAGTGTTGAGGCTAACCTGATTGAGAAGAAAGCCATAATGAGGGCTAAGAAAAGGGTAACATATAGGGATGACACTGTAGCTTCCACGTCCGATCTTAAGTATGACCATCTAGCCAAAAATATGGAAAAGCTACAACAAATGATGGAAAAAGTGGTTGTCTCAGTTAGCAATCAAAATAAGAACTAGAACCAGAACTTTAGGAGAAACAATACCACTCCCAACAGACAAAGAGAATCAGATCAACAAGTCATACCCCCATTTCAAGAGAGTTTCCTTGATGAATATGAGGAGATAATCAAAGAGCCTGAGGGAAACACAATAACTATGTTCAGAATAGAAAACTCCATCCACAACTGTTCCACAGAAGAATATCAGACCACACCCTCATATTGGGATGAGGAAATATTAGAATCTGAGGATTACAGGCTCGGATTTGAAAACGCTATCATGCAGGTCAGAGAACAATATGAGCTTAGAAGTAAAAAGAGCTTAGAAAATTCCAAACCAAAAGCTTCTGAGATCACCATTAAGAAACGACCTGAGAAAACTCATAAAGTGACTGCTGAAAGTAGAAAATTAACAGCTGAAAGTTCTGGGAAGAACAAAGAGAAAGACAGCCAAATTATTGATAAAAAATTCTACCATCTAGCAGCTCTAGCACTGCAGTTAGTGCTCCTGATAAAATAGTTCCTAACACTGTACATAGTGAAAATCAACACATTGATTCAGCCACTAAGGTAGTGGCTAACAAAACAGAGTTGAATGTTACAAAGAGACATTCTCCCTTCAATTTGGAGAGTGAAATTGCTAAAATTAAAATCTCAGTCCCACTATCTGAGCTGGCCACTGGGGATGTATATAAAAGCCAAATTTTGAAAGCATTAAATCTAGGTGAAAACAGTGACACTGTCAATCTGAGTGATGATCAACCAGCCCTTCTGTTTGGTCCAAAGATAGAAGGGAAGTTTCAGGAAGGGGTATTACCTCCTTTTTATATCAGTCTCAATATCCATGACAAGATCCTTCACAACGTAATGCATGACTCTGGGGCTTCACACAACCTAATGCCTAAGGTAGTTATGGAGAGGTTAGGCCTAGAGATAACCCGTCCCTATAAAGACTTATATTCATTTGACTCTAGCAGGGTAAAGTGTCTTGGCCTAATCAAAGACCTATGTGTGAACTTGACCCAAATTCCAACAAAATGTATGGTTATGGATGTTGTAGTGGCAGATGTGCCACCTAAGTATGGTATGTTATTATCAAGGTCATGGGGAGCCAAGCTACAAGGTACAATGCAGATGGATGGGGCATATGCCACAATCCCTATCTTTAGCTAGCTCAAGAGACTGTATAGAGAGGCACAAATGAAATTCTTGGTCAGCAACCCTGAAAAGCCTGAAAATTCACCTTTGTACTCTGTACACACATATCTGGACTCCTTTATCCTCTGCAACGACGAATCCATAGAATAGCGAGAAGTAGAAAACAAAGATACAGACAATGAAACAGAGCCCATAGATTTTTACATAATGGCCACTCTGGTCTTAGAAGAAAACGAAGAATAATCCTCTGGATAGTGCACTGAATCTGAAACTCAGAGTGAACAAGAAACATAATGCAAACAACTGACTAGTCACCTCTCTGAAACCCATACACAACATGAAGAACAAAACCCTCCACACCACATTACAAGCCCCATATTACAATGTAACAATGAAATCAATGTTGGGGAGGAAAATGATGATAAACCTAAAAATGAACCCTTACGGGAAATGAATTTCGATGGGTATTGCACTAGAAAGACTACAGGAGTGGGAGTGTGGTTACATAACACAGAGAATGACTTTACAGAGATCCATGCCTTCAATCTAAAATTCAAATGTACAAACAATATCGTAGAGTATGAGGCTCTCATCCTTGGCTTGAACCTATTGAAAAAACTAGGAGCCCGTAGGGTAGCTGTACATGGAGACTCTAAGTTAATCATAAAACAAGTAAATGGTGAATACACAATGAAACACCCTAGGTTGAGAGCATACAGGAATGATGCTATGGATTTATTGAAAACCTTTGTGGAATATGAACTGGTGTTTGTTCCTAGGAGTCAGAATGTGATTGAAAACGGATTAGCCTGGATAGCTAGTTCATATCATAAGTCTCCCAGTGACAAACAAATCATCATTCAGACTAAATACAGGCCTGCAGTGCCTGATAATGAGAAATATTGGTAGGTCTTTGAGGGTGACAAGCAGATAGAGGATTTCCTGATTGGCAGGAACACGTTTGAATTCTCTGATTCAGACTCTAAATCTAATGATAGTTGCCTGAGTGAGGAGCCCCCCCGATGAAGAAAAATCACCCCATAACATTGAAATAAACACTTTAACTGAACATATTGGAAATACAACCAAAGAATATAAGAATCCAGATAAAGAGGAAATAGAGGTGCTACAAGCAAAAGATAAGAATATACCCCAAGGTCTGGCACCTTTAGAGGACTTATTTGATTTTGACGACGTAGCGAAAAAAACCCACCATAGAGCACTCAGACTCTGATGTCGAGGAATGAAACATAGGCACTGAAGATAAGCCTAAGATGATTAAACTGGCTAATTCTTTGCCCACATACATGAAAAATAAATACATTGACTTATTTAAAGAATTCATCGATGTGTTTTCCTGGAGCTATGAGGACTTAAAGGCCTATGACACAAACATTATACAACAAAAAATATCTTTTAAAGATAATCAAAAGCCCTTCAGACAGAAACATCACAGGATTAACCCAAAACAACTACCTACAATTGAAAAGGAAATAAAGAAAATGTACGAGGCAGGAATAATAGTGCCTGTGAGGTTTTCAGATTGGGTCTCAAACCTTGTAGCTGTGAGAAAGAAAACATGTGAGATCAGACTATTCATTGATTTCAAGAACCTTAATAGAGCCTCACTTAAGGAAAATTACCCTTTTCCAAAGATGGAACACATTCTACAGAGGGTAGTAGGCTCAAAAAGGATCTCCCTGTTAGATGGTTTTTCAGGCTATAACCAAGTTTTAGTATTCCCAGAAGACCAACTCAAGACAACTTTTACCACTCCATGGGGCACTTTTATGTACGTAAAAATTCCTTTTGGACTGATGAACGTCGGTGCGACCTTCCAACGAGCAATGGACATAGCCTTTTCAGAGGAAATAGGGCACTTCATTGTCATCTATCTGGATGACATAACAGTCTATTCCAAGACTGATGAGGAGAAACTAAAACATTTGAGAAGAGTTTTTGAAAAATGTAGAAGGTTCGGTCTGTCATTAAATCCCAAGAATACTGTATTCGAGCTGTAGGAAGGTAAGCTTCTCGGCCATATTATATCAGAGAAGGGAATTAAGATATACCCTCATAGGGTTGAGGGAATACCTCAGATCACACACCCGAGAAACATTAAAGAGTTACAGTCCTTTATTGGGAAAATTAACTTCTTAAGGAGGTTTATTCCCAACTTAGCTGAACACCTCAGAAATATGACTAACATGCTGAAAAATGGCGTAGGGTTAAGTGGAATATTGAGGCTAAAAAATATTTTGAATCAGTTAAACTTGCACTCACCCAGGCTCCTGTGTTAATCAACCTAGATTTCTCAAAGGATTTCCTAATATTTTTCTTTGCCTCCGAGCATACTGTCGAGTCATAAAAAGGTATCCTTTGAACACCTAATTAGTCTACATTAATCATCAATCTGGGAGCGTCTTTTTATTCCAAGAGTGTACTCTGTCTAAGGCTGAAATTGTCTAAGAGCAATGCTGTGAAGATGTAGTATAAAATAACAAAAACAAAAGTAACCAATGCTTGAAAAGAAACCTAATTACAGTGACATGAATGGAAAGATTAAACTACTTCAATCTTTGCAGAACATCGATCAGGGATGCAGTAGTAGTAACTCTTTCCCTTAGAAATCGATGCAAGATGACCAATCTGGGAACTTGGAAGCTAAAGCCTCTATCCTCTATAGTTGGATATCTTAAAGCAATCAAACCGAAAGCATATTCAATGAAAGAAACTTAAACGAAACACAATCAGAGTCCTCTGATGTTAAGCTGTGAAATGTGGGAATATGTTGCAGAGGAATAGCTTTCATGGGTGCATTGACTGCAGTATCCACTATAGGATATTGCAGCGTAGAGGTCTGCTGTTGATTCTGGTTTTGGTTCTGGGCCATTTGATTGAAGATATGCCAATATCCCTCTGGGATTTCCAAGGAATTTCTAGGTTGACGAGCAGGGGCAGGAATAGCTTTGACAACACTCCCTTTGTTCGGGATAATAAGTATTTCCTGTCGACTTACTGTTTGAGGTGATTCAACACCTTGGTTCCGGATAATTTGAACAACACTTCCCTTATCTAGGCTGCTTATTGTTTGGGCAGTTTCAATGGGAGATTTCAAGTTTGTGATTTCTCCCGTTTCCCCTTCTCCTTCTTGGAGATTGCTAGCGTTCCATTCTTGAAGGAAACTTGTGCAAGGATTCTCAATTTCTTGGGAATCTTGCTCAATTCCCTCTGTTTGACTGTTTATCTCAGCAAAGGCTTTAGATGGTGATTCTGTAGCCTGAAGGGAACTAGTAGGCTGTCTAGAAGTAGTTCTTTTAAATCCTACTGATGGATGAGATTCAGTTCTTTTAAGGATTTCGTCAATAAAGGTTGTGTGCCCAAGGGTCACTGGTCCCTTAGGTTTTTCAGTTTTAGGAGGAATTTTGTTTCGCTTAGTTGATTTATTCATTCAAAGAAACAAAACTTCATTCATACCTAAAGAAAGAAGCTTACCTACTTTTGCTGTGAAGCGAGCTGTGAGCAAGTGTGTTTCTTGCCCAGTGCACAGGTTCTTACCTTCCGTCTTTAATACCCAATTCTTCGCAAGTAGAAGAAAATCAGCTGTGCATTACTCCTTTAAAATGGCATACACTCTCCCCGGCAACGGCGCCAAAATGTCGAGTCATAAAAAGGTATCCTTTGAACACCTAATTAGTCTACATTAATCATCAATCCGGGAGTGTCTTTTTATTCCAGGAGTGTACTCTGTCTGAGGCTGCAATTGTCTAAGAGCAATGCTGTGAAGATGTAGTATAAAATAACAAAAAAAAAAGTAACCAATGCTTGAAAAGAAACCTAATTACAGTGACATGAATGGAAAGATTAAACTACGTCAATCTTTGTAGAACATCGATCACGGATGCAGTAGCGGTAACTCTTTCCCTTAGAAATCGATGCAAGATGACCAATCTGGGAACTTGGAAGCTAAAGCCTCTATCCTCTACAGTTGGAGATCTTAAAGCAATCAAACCGAAAGCAGATTCAATGAAAGAAACTTAATCGAAACACAATCTGAAAAGGAATAACAGTGTGTAACTACAACTCATCTGCTTGCTAGTCAAAAACTATGAATAAGTAATGAACAGAAATGGAACAACAACGCGAATTGAACAAAAATTACGATTCTAACATATTCAAGGCACTAGATTTCTATGCTTCAATTCTGTTGGCAGCTTCTCACCACGCAACCACCAATTATAACAGATTATAAACTAAAGGAACAACAACTCGAATCAGATACAAGTCAGTGAAGCCTTATGATAAAAGCAAAATAATCGAACAACGAATTGTGCTTATTGTAAAGAAGTGAAACAACAATGACTCTGTATTTGATCCAGTCAGAAATAAACCAATTCAAACATTAAACACACTCCACACGACAATAAAAAAAGATTAAAATACAAACAGTGAAATGATTCCACCAGAGCCAGGCCATTAGCGCCAGTGAAATACTGCTAGGCTAATTTAGAATTGCAGAAGGTAAATAAAACGCGTGCTTTGTATTAAACCAACATAAAGTCTTACAAAAAGGTTTCTCTCAAATAGAGAGTTAATATAACAGATAAAATGTAAAGTCTTTCGACCGATTCCCAATAACAATAACAATCCGTCCCCCGTCACTAAAGGACGTGGCTTTATATATCAACTCTTCGACGGACCAATCAAAGAACAAGATAAGTTTGAATAGCGATCCCTCAGGATCGAAAGATCCTGAGGGATTCGCTCCTCTGTGTTTAGTTATCATTCTGTTTGTGCTGACTGAGGCCGAGCTATTTCTTGTCTTTTCTGGGCTATTCGTTCAAATCTTCTTGCCCTTGGCTGGATATGATTCAATGCTGATGGAGCAATAGTTAAATTTTTCTCAACCCCGCCTTTGGTACAGCTATTCACATCTCCAAATTCCTGTTTGTTAATCAAAAAGTAACCTTTAGTCACCTTTTCGTATTAAACATAAACCTTTCCAACTCTATTGAATTCCTATGATAAATTACCTTTTCAAGGAAAACAGGAGTATATTTATGGTAAAGAATGAGTAAATATACAATAATTTCATACCTCTTTCACTGCCCAACACATACAGTGGTTGCAGTTTTGTTGTAGGAAAATCCATAGGGAATGGAACAACCTATTTCTTTCTTCAGCAAGGCTCTGAGGGATGCACCCTTGAAATATAACATAATGGAAAAATAGGCCTATGCCTTGGTAAAGGTCTTGAAGGACTTTAGGGTGTACATACTGCATTCTCACATCATAGCCTATGTGCCAAACATAGTGGTTAAAGACATTTTTTCCCAAGATCTTGACGAAAAGAGGGGAAAATGGATTGCTGTTATTTTGGAGTATGACCTGGAAATAAAACCCACAAAACTGATCAAAGGTCAGGGCTTAGCTCAACTAATGGCTGAATCAAATTTTCAAGCCCTTGACATTAACATGGTAGATGCCTTGGATGAACATGATGGATTGCCTGATCCTACTGTTGAAGAACAATTTCAAAATTCTCCTTGGTATTCTGATATCCTGTATGTGCTCACAAACCTCAATGCCCCTCCTAAAATTTGAAAAACTAAGGTCCGATTCCTAAAGCTAAAAGCCAGAAACTATTGCATACCTCATGAATGTCTATACTAGAAAAATGGAAATGGTCTATTGCTTAAATGTTTTCCTAAAACTGAAGAAGAGATGATTAAACAGGAGTTCCATGCAGGAGAGTGTGGAGGCCACTTAAACTAGAAAGCCACTGCTAACAAAATACTCAGAGCTAGCTATTACTGGCCAACACTTTTCAATGACATCCACAAAATGATAATTTCCTGCCATAAATGCTATATTTTCGAGGGCAAAAGAAAACTCCTCCCCTTACCATTACAACCCATCACTATGGAGGCTCCCTTTCAACAATGGGGCCTAGATTTCATAGGAGAGATACACCCTGCATCTTCTGCTCAACACAAGTGGATCCTTATAGCCACAAACTATTTCAAAAAATGGATTGAGGCCATACCTTCTAGGAATGCCACAGATTCGGTTATCATTGAATTCCTAGAACACCACATCCTCTATAGTTTTGGCTACCCAAGAACAATAATCACTGATAACGCTGCTACTTTTGGATCCAAGAAAATGATTGATTTTTGTCACAGGTATCAAACAACACTTGGTCATTCAACTGCTTATTACCCACAAGGTAATGGGTTAGCTGAATCATCAAACAAGAGCTTGGTGACCATCATCAAAAAGCTGTTGGAAGATAACAAAAAGTCATGGCATAAAAAATTAGTGCATGCTTTGTGGGCTGACAGGCTTACAACAAAGTAGTCCATCGGCATGTCACCATATTAGCTTGTGTATGGAACGGAGGCAGTATTTCAAACCATCCTTGGGGTTCTAGTGATTAAACTAGTCCAAGAGATCTAGAAAGAAGAGGACAATATGGTGAGGAGGATAAATCAGACAATTCATCTCCAACAAACAAGAGAATAGGTCTATAACAGAGCTCTGAGAGTTCAAGAAAATATTAAGAAGTTATTTGATAAGAGAACAAATGCTTCTAATTTCAAAATTGGAGATAAAGTTCTGAAGTGGGACTCTAGGAGAGAGGACAAAGGAAAGCATTGAAAATTTGACAGTTTGTGGCAAGGTCCTTACATCATCCAGGCCACTGTGGGTCCAAATGCCTTTTTTCTGCATGAACTTGATGGTATAGAGCTATTTGGGGGTCCTATCAATGGTAAGATGCTCAAGAACTACTACTGCTGATTTCCAATTTCCAGTTTTTGTTTCCATTGTAAATACCATTGCTGTGTTTTATTTTCAATAAAAAGAGAAAATGTTTCAAAAAATAGAGAAAGAGAGGTTCAGGCATGCTCAAACATGAACCTCAGAAGTGCATAATATTGGCTCTAACATGATCAAAATCTGAGCCAAACACAGTAAAGGAATCTTGTTCCAAAACGCTCAAAATCTGAACCAGCAAAGGAGAAAAGGGGATCAACTCCAACAAGCCCAAAACTGGAGCTGAAACGAAGAAGGAAAGTGACTCTAACAAGCTCAAAACTTTAGTCACAAAGAAGAGAAGGATGCTTCAAAGTTTTAGATTTCAAGCCTTCAAAATTTTGTCTCCAATTTTCTGCAATTTTAGTCCATCTGCAACTGCCTTTATGCCTTGGATACACAACAAACTAGACTGTCTAATCCTATTTTTACTGTTTTTAAATTTCTGTTGTAGAATGTAGAGAAGAAATCTACTGGGCAGTTTAATCCCAACAGATATTAGATTTAGGTAGAGAAACATATGAGGCCAATCGTTTAATCTAGTCTCATGGAGTGATAAGGGTAGAATTATATTAGTGTGTTTTCTGTTTTCGATATTAAAAAAAAAAAAAATGATGATGATGAAGAAGGTCTGCAAATTCAAATGCACCTTGAAGAAAAAAATGTTAGGAGTGTAGGATGGGTAGGTAGATTGTTTGGGGAATGTTTCTGCTGATTAATTCCATCATGTTTGTACAACTGAATCAATGAAGGGAGATGGTTCAAATATCAGGCATCTGGCCTACTCCAAAGATCTATTTTCTGAATTCTTGACTCCTTCCATAAGAAGCCATCCCCATGTGGAACCACTGTTAGCCACCTATGAAATTTTTGTCAAGAAAACAGGTGGTTAAATTTTTTTATGAGCCTTCAAGAGATACATTTCCCATGAAAATATCTCATCCTTGAAGCCTTTGTGTGTCCATAGCCTTTAAAAAGATCTTCACTACAGTTTCCATCCAAAAAGCCTCACTGTTTGTGAAAAAATTGTGCTTTGAAAAGCCTTCATCTGCCCCTTGTATCTCTGCAAAATTCCCTATCTTAGCCTTTTTTTTCCCTTTGCAAAGTTTTCTATTAACCCCAAAAAGCCCTCCTAAGTCTTCCAAACCATCTTTTCATCCTTTTAAACCGAGTGAAATCCATTTAGCTGGTTTTAAAACCCCTTTATTCCCCCATTGAAACCTCTGTCTAGCCTTAAAAACTCTGTTTCTAAGCTAAAAACCCCATTTTCTAACATATTACAGGCTTAGCCCCCTTCGGTCTAGCCCCTTAACCACTTCCCCCCATACATTCGAGCGCTAAAACCAAGTGCTAAGACAAAAGGTGCTTATCAGAATCAGAAGGTGATCAGAGCACGCATTTCATTTACGAATTGATTTCTTCCGATGTGAGGTATATTTGGTCTGTCGACCGTGGAAGAAATCTCCACCGTTGATCTGAAAAGATCTAATGGCCCACGCTTGTTACATCGCATCCCAATCACATGTCTGTGTAAAACCTTTGCTGGTCTCCCCCGTTGTCGATCCATATTAAGATCCGACGGCCATCACTGCACTGCTGCCCATTTGACCCCACCTTTATGGACCCTGCACATCCCTAAGATTGCACTCCTCCAGCACCGTTGAATCTCATGGGCCCAGATCCAATGGCCCACAACAATACCACGTTTTTTTTGGCTCCGAGATTTAACAGTTAGAATTTACGTGATATGGGCGGTTTTCCAGAACCACGTGTCAGCTAAAGGCCCATATCACATTGAAAAAGTGAAAACCACCTTCCAGCCTTCTGGCCATGCAAAACCAGCGGTTTTGTATCCCAAAACCACTTCCCCACTTTATTGCCCGAAGTTCATTAACCGATCCTGACCGTTGATCTACTTTGATCAACGACCCTCATTGCATCTCACGTCCCAGTCATTGCTTTTCATCGCGCGACCCCAACATTGCATCAGATCATCGCAGTTGTCGATCTCCTCCTGAGAGTTGACGGTCCTAATTGAATCGCCCTCTGCCCGTGACCAGGTCCCACCATTTAAACTCATTCCATATGTTTCCATTGCATTTTCGCCCATTCCCTTTGCTCTTCGTTCAAAGGTCGAATTTTTATATTTTGCATTAAACATTATATCATCCTGTCGAACATTAAAACTTTAATGTTTTATATCAAAGTTTTTCATTTCGCCCAAACTTCTAAAGGTCATTTCATAAGTTCACCTCCACCATCGATCATCGCCTCCTGCCCTGATCAAATGGTCCATGTGCATCCCACATCCAAACCTTCATCAGTTGATTTTTTAACCATGATTCTGCATTTTTCCACTATTTACCTGGCATCCACCATTTCCACCATGTTGTGCTGCCAATTCCACAGCATTCCGCCACAGCCATCCTCCCACATGCATGGATTTCTTAACAGTTTGTGTCTTTTGCAGGGTACATGCGGTGAACACTGCCATTGCTGACAGTCATTGTTATAGTGACACAGAGCGTAGAGAAGGATATTTTCTGAGCCTAATATTGCAACATAAATGTTTGGGAGGGTTTCTATAGGAAATATTTCATTAAAATTACAGTGCTCGACCCTGTTAAACCTCTCTAGCATCATTAAAGCTCAAATTTCACAGACAAAGACAGTCATGAAGCGACAAAGTGTATCAGTGGATAATCAGAGAGTTTAATGCCTGTAATTGAAGGTTTTAAGCTCTGATTCAATGATAAAAGGAAAATGTACCAGATTGAAGACCTCATGATTAATGCAGGAGGCCTAAAGAGGCCTTATAAACAATTGACAGTGTTTCACATCAGCAGAAGTTTCCTCCCAAGAAAGGACCAATACCCATACTGTTTTTATTCTACACCGTGTTCGTGAGAAAATTTCCACCCTAACAAAATAGTCCTATGCTACCAGAGCATTTTTTATGCAGCATGGCAGACCTCAAAGTCATTTATTTTCCTTTTTGTTTATTCAGCAGAGTACTATAGAGTACTACAACGAAAGTACATCAAGAACATACCTGGAGTAAATTTCAGCCCGTCGAAGACCACTCTTTCTTCCAAAGAGTACCAGAAATCAATGCATAGATATTAAGACAGAATGCGCCTCGACCCTCTTCTTCTACTCTATTTTAATGTCTCATTTAGTGTTTCATCTACCTCTTCTGCCTCTCTTTAAGCTATAAAAATCATGAAGAAACTCATTGTAAAGGTTATTGATTGGATATCTGTGAATTTTAAGCTGTTTCTCTTGAGATATAGTTCTCTGTGTAAAGTTGTAAGATAGGGTGAGGAAGATGTTTTCAGACTGAATATAAAGTTGTTGGAAATGTTGTACATGACTGGTGTTGCTCTTTAATATGACAAGCACATTTCTTTGGATCCTAATTTAAAGCAGCGGTGATGTTTTTATATCTCTGTCTTTGTTTTCCTTTGTAATTCATTACATCTCGTTTCTCCTGGTACGCATCAGAAATCTGACATAGGATTTACCCTCGCATGGTACCCTATGTTTCTCCTCTCCCTACCTTCGATTTTTTCTGCTATATGTGTTATATGAGTATTGATTTAAGCTAATTTAACTAATGTAGTAGCTAATATTTACTGCTAGCTGATGTATGAATTAATGAGTCCGTGCTTAGATGTTCTTGTTGGGTTTTAATTGAAATAATTGGTATACCGAGAGTTTAGAATGATGATTCTGTCTCACTAGGGTCCTTTTCAATTAATTGAACCTTTCTAAGTTCCCTTAAGTTGGATGCCAAAGCATTGAAAGTTCAAAGCCTTTCTCTGATCTCAAATTTTCACCTTTGTGTTTAACTATTTAGTGTTCCCTTTGTCTGAAGAGTTAACCTTTTAGGATTTGGATCACAGGTGTCTAATGGCATGTCCTGTCCCTAGACCTGATTCCTAAGTGGTCATCTTGGAGGTTTCCTTGCCTTTCACCTTCCTTCTTACCATTTCATATCACACTATCATCTTTAAGATCCAATGCTTTAGATGACTAGCCCAATTGAAAGCTTGAATACTGAATAGCAAGTAAACCCTTTCTTGACTCCATTGCCCAATGGTCTCGAGTGTTCTCTGAATCATCCCACCTTTTCCTAAAATCCTCTTTGCTCACCCTTGTCTTATACTGAACTCTTTCTTTCTGATTCCCAGCAACCAAACAAACAAACCTTGTGCCTATAACTAGCCTAATATCTTAACATTTGAACTTCAAAGACTTATACCATTTGCCTATATAGAGAGATCCCCCTCAGGACCTAGGAGGGCTAGATCCTGAGGTCTGAAAGTGGTTCTGATGTTGTCTCGTCTTTTGGTATTTCCAAACTTGCCAAAACATGGGAACCCCAACATAACACACTCCTCCTTTATATGTCTCTAAGAAAAAAGTAAAGGGATCTTGAAACAATAACTGGCTTAGAGGATTTGAGAAATAAGCTTCATTCTGGACTACTCCTTCCTCCACTTGGCTAGGCTTGGGATTCCTTTGGGAAAGAAACTCCACCTCTTCCTCATGTTCATCTGTACTAGTAGCCTCATCATATATTGCAATGTTTTCCTCTAGTAAACCTGATATGTTATGATTGAGTGGGTTGAATTCTTTGTGAAGGCCATTATGTTGATGAGAAGGAGTACTCTTTGGCAATAAATATTCTTGAGAAGGCAGTACACCAACTTTCCTATGATTATCAATTTCCAAGCCTTCTTCTAAAATTTGAAATTCAATGGAACTTGGTGACTTCAAATATGGAGTTAAGAAGAATTCTATGTCGCAAATGATTTCCTCAACCATTTCAGGAAAAGGCTTCTCATTAACAACTTGCTCAAGAAGTTCATCATGTTCCCCAACCTCAACATAAAAACTGAAAGAATGTTGGTTTCTAATCACATGAAAGTTATTTTTGATGGGCTGAAATGAAGTAGAACAAAGAGGGAGAGATGCTTCACTTACTTCCAATTTTTCTAGACTCTCCTCATCACTGTCATGGCTCATATGTATTGGCTGATTAATGTTTTCAAGTTGATGAAACTAAACCTCCTCCCACAAACCAACTGTTGATTGATCTGCAAGATTAGATTCTGTTTGGAGGACATAACCATTGTCATATTGATCAAACTTTGGAAAACCATAAATATAAGTAATGTTACAAATCATACATATTTGATTATCATATTTTTTCTCCTCGAATCGATCTACAAATCCATTTTCTGATCTGTGGTAGCTGTGACTAGCAGGAAAATAAATAGAAATGTTCTTCTCACATGAAGGTTTAGAGGCGGGCTGCATGTTTAAAATTTGATTTATTTCCTCTTCAGTTAAAAGAGGAGGAACTTTTCTCTTTATTTGGATAGAACTACAACATTTCTCTTTCTCTTATGAAGGCTGATTCTGAGGCTGAATGTCTTCTTGAACCTCACACAAGAGAGCATATGAACCATAATTTGTCTCTTCAGAGAGATCCTGTGGGTCTTCCTTTATTTCCTGATTGATTTCATTCTCAACCAACTCCTCTTGGCTGTCATAATAGCTATCTTGAGTATGAAATGCATGAAATTCCTTTAATAGATATTCAACATGCCAATTTCCTAAATCTTCATCAATGTTTACAAGGTATTGTATGATATCTTCAGATTGATCACAACAATTTTCAGCTAATGATAGAGATGAAAAATATTATTTATAGTGTTCATAAAATACCTTGTGGAAATCCTTCAAAGAAAACAAGGTGCCAGGGTCCAGGCCTTCATACCATTCCCTTGCCTTACCCTCTAATGTTTCCATAAAAAATTTCATGAGGCAGTCCTCATGCCATTCAAATTTTAACCTCCATACATGTATGTGAAATTTGATGAGATGTAACAAGGGGTCATCAAATTTTTCATCTTGAAACATAGTGTTGTGGAGGTAAATCCCCTCTGCGGATAGAGGCGATCCCTACTAGCCCAGACCGGGTCTAGCAACAAACATTCACGCTATAGCACAGGTTCCTAATTGAAAATAAACCAACTAGCGATGCAGGCTTACCTGGAATCCAACGCTGTTGCTTGTAGAAGAGGTAGCACTCCCATTCCTTAGCCTTGGCAGATCACGATCCCCACGATTTCCGTGATGGACACCTGCACATGCGAGAAACAAAACAAACACAAGCATAAAATCCAATAGATGCAACTATATGTCAGTCATAAAGGACATAACTCATCATCATAAACCATAACAAGACTGGAACCATAACTAATAGTCGCTTATTATTAATCAATCAAATGAAAACCACAACCAAGTTCTGATTCTAAATTCTCCTTTGGAGGGTCGCTAGCAGAACACGTCTCGAAAAGCCTGTCAAGGATGGGACAAACCTCCCTCTTCGGATCTTGACAATAGTCTCCTTGCTTGAATTTGGCCTTGGGGGAATAATTGAGGCTCTTGCAGCATAAGGCTCTTAGGAATTTGGGAACCTGAAGACTAGCTTGCAATGGAGATGGACAAGCTTTTATAGATGGAGGAAGGGGAGTTGGGATCCCTATAATCATGGTATTGGCCCTATCATCAAGGAAGCTTCCATGAGAGGTGGCAAACCACTTCCTCTCTATGGAAATCCGTAGCCAAACCTCCCAACTCAAGATAGATAGCAGTCCAGGAATTTGCTAGGACAAGACTTCCACCATTTATTTTTAAAAAACACTCCTTAAATTTGTTGGCGCGAGTGCGACTCTGGGATAGAGTGCCAATTGGCGCGACCTCTTTAAAGGATTTTCCCCATTGGCGTGGGTACTGAACTGGCTACCTGCGCCAATGCAAAAAGGGCCATTTTTAGGGTTTTTCACAAGGAGATGTCTTCAGGGGGATGAAAGTACATGTTCAGGGGAATGCCATGAAAGTATTTTCAAGTTATGTCACTGCTCACAGGTCACAAAATGAGCCCTCCAATGTGCGAGATGGGTATTGCAGGGACGATGACAAAATACTGTGTAACACATAGGTAGGTTTTTTTACCAATTTACTTGAGGCATTTTGTGTGGGAATCCAAGGATGTGATCTCTATTCATTGGAGCATACCTGTGTTGTATCCTTGGATTCATATTTTTCAATCAGTAAGAGGAAAGGGCTACTTCATCTTTATAACTAGTCTGAAGTCTTCTACCAGTGGAGTCTTTTAGGTCTATTGAGAGTTGTGGAGTCACCAGGTGGATGATTTCAACTTTTCTATCCACCATCAACAATATTAGGATTTATTACTGCATTCCTAGGGGAATATGTGAGAACTAGTGGGGCCAATATGGCTACTGAAGACTAGTGGAGTCACCAGGTGGATGATGCTTACTAGTTTAAGGATATACGTGTTGTCCACCATCAATATCTGAATACCAATCTAAGGATTTTTTTGGGTTTTCTGAGGTCTTAAGGTGTACTTAGGGTGTTACTAACTCAGAGGTCCCACCGTGATTGCCATTATGTTAGGTCTCCATAATTTGTTAGATTTGGCAAGACCAAATGTACCAGGGTAACATCAAACCATTATTCGAAGTCCTATGACCTAGCCTTCCTGGACTCAGAGAGGGATCTCTCTATACTTGTGTAAAATATGTAACTTGATATATCTTAGGGTTTTGATTTTAGGCTAGTTATAAGGATTAAGGTTTGTTTGTTTGTTTTGTTTGGTTGGGTAGGTTGTCAAGCATAACAGATAGAGTAAGATAGGTTTAGACCATTGGGCTATGGAGTCTGAAAAAGGTCTTGAAATGTACAACAGTAGGTCAAGGATGCTTCGGAGGGCAAGTGGATATTCAAGGCTTATGTGAGTGAAGTGAACATTAAATTTTGAACAAAGTAGGTGCAAAGGGCAGTTAAGAATCCTTTGAAAAATACTTTAACAAGAAGGGCCTTTAAGATCACTATGCATAAATAAATAACCAAATACAGGGCATACCAATAACTTCTTTGACCAAACCCTAGCAAGTAAACATTAAGACAACAATCTAGCAAACCCTAGAGAGAAATAAACTTGTAAGGTCTCTAGTGATTTCACCTTCAGGCGAAGAAAAAATTTAAGATAACATATAGTAATTATCAAAGAGTAGGGAGATCCTAAATTCCTTAATCAAATTAAAAATAACTTCAAGGCAACCATTTAATATTAACAAAAGGACAGGGAAAACCATAAACCTCTTCAGTCAAACTCTAATTAGAAATACTTCAAAGAAAAGACCTCAAAAACAATGTTTAAGTGATTTCAAAGGGCAGGGCGAACCATAAAATAATTTGGCAATGATTCCATTAAATAATTCTTGAGATAAACAAGCTGAGGGGGATTAGAGAGCAACCAAGAATTCTATAATCTGACCTAGCAGAGGAAAACATGAGAGCAAGAGAAGCAGATAGATTTAAGGTGCTCTTGATAGCATATCTTAAGCTAAAATTTCTATTCTATTGCAAGAGAAAGATGAAACAATATGTAAAACATAATATAACAAGAACAAAATGAAAAATACATCACCATTATCCATGTTCATGAATCCTGCAAAGTGCTTGTCTCATCGATATTCAATTCAAAACCTTTACCATGCTTCAAAGCCAAAAACTCCTCACTACTCAAAGTCTATGAGGTTTTTCTCCACAATCAACCAACATGTACAATGTTACACCATTTTTTGGTCATCTAACCTCTTATCATTAGATGGACCCAAGTACACCATGTAAGACCAATTTTACCCTAAGTAAAATTGCTTTCACTATGTAAAATAACTTAATAAACCACATTTATTAGGTTGTTTATGGTCTAAACAGGAAACCCCAAAAGGAAATATTAAACAAACCTATTTTGTTTAATTTTCCTCATGGAATAATTAATTAAACCATAATTTAATTATTATTCGTAGTCATGTTTAACCCAAAAACAAAGAAATTAATTAGATAAACCTTTATTTATCTTATTATTTTCTAGGAATAATTATTTAAATCTTATTTAGATAATATTCCTTGTTAAATATGACCAAATCACCCACAAATAATTAAATAATTCATTATTTATTTGATTATCCTTCAACCACTTCCTTAAAAAGATAAATAAATCATTTATTTATTTATTATTGACAAATAAAGGGATTTGACCCAAGTCAAATACTTTTTCCCTCCAACAAATATAATAAAATATTCCATAAAAGGTGGATCTGGATTTGGTTAACATTATTTTAATCATGCACCAAGATCTAGAATGACCCAATATTTTGTTATAAATAGGAGGGTTTTTCCTACCATTCTTCACCTTTTGTTGCCTATTAGATCACTCTGGATCTAAACTCTTGGTTTGACTTTGAGCCATTGTCATATTTTCCATTATTTGCTGTGTGAGCTCCCTTTGAGTTCTATCTTTGTTTGGGTTTTCTACACCAACAAGAGAGAGAAATGCTAGATCTGAAGTGCTGAGGACTTCCAAGAACCCATCCCATTGAGGAGAATTGGAAACATCTTCTTGTTTTCCTCCCAGGTGCCCTTAATACAAAATTCTTTCAAAAATTGTTCTTGTCTTGTCTATTGGATATATGGAGCAAACCCTTCTTTTTACTGCTTAATGTCTTTCTATGCATAGATCTGGTTTTTTGCAGCTCTTGTCTTGATCAACTAACTGCAGATCTGAAGATATTGGCAACCACTTTTGATGTTAGGGCTATTAGTTATGCGTAGCTAAAGTGGTCTTTTTTCGTACACATCGACAAAGGATTCATACTAACAATTGGCGACTCCACACGGGTTTTCAATTACGACCGCTGTCGTTTTTCATATTCCTACATATCCAGCTACTTCAGACCCTAGGGTTTCTTTTCAGCTTTTTGTTTTTCCTATTTTCATGGTGTTTTTCCCCTATAAAACCCTAAAACATTAAAATTTATAACTTCCGTGTGTTTCTGGCCCTATTGCACAGGTCACAGACATCAGCCGCAACTGAGACGACAAATTTTCTAGAAATTTTCCGCCGGGACACCCGGAGCTTCAGGTCGCACTTTTCAGCCCATAAACTATGACTTGGACCTCCAGGTCGCACTTTTCAGCCCATTTTCTGCGACTTGCATTGAAAAAAGGTCAGAACCCGCGACCTGCCAATTTTTCTACTGTTTTTCTGCAATTTTTCTGGGTTTTTCTGAAGCTTCTGTCAGGGTTTTCCAGCCTCTGTCTTAGCCTGTTTCGACCTACTTCTGATCTGTTTTTCTCATCTAAGTGGGAACATAGCCCCCTAGGGCTTCAGTACCCTCCACTTTTGGTGGAAGAGTTTTTATCTATTTCAGGCCTGTTTTTTCAGAGTTTCAGTCCCCCTTTTTTCCAGATCTGATACCTCCTTTTCAGACCTCTTCTAATCAGCTCTTCTCCCTTTCAAATCACCTCCTGAAGATTTTTTTGGATCTACTTTTAGGGCCTCCTCCTTGCCCCTTCTGCTTTTTGCTGATTTCCTCCTTTTTTCCAGCCACCTTGCCTCTGCCTCTTGGCTGTGATTTGCACCTCTTTTCAGCAGCTTTTCCCTTTAGATCCCTGTCCCTTTTTGACCCTAGATCTATTGGCCTCTTTTTAGTGTGTTTTGACTAGATTTTTTCCCTCTTTTAGAATCGTTTTGATAGACCCGCCTTTTTGGGTCAATGCAATAGTAGTTGTTAATTTTCTGTTATTTCAGCATTATATACTGTTCTTGCAGCATTATTTTTAGTTACGCAGCACACTTTTTCTCTTGCTCTCAAAACGAAAAGGGTTTAAAAATTAAAATTAATGCACGCCACACACTCACCCTAAGCGAAGAAGAGCCTGGTTTACACCGCCAGGCAAAGACTTTAAAATCAATTGACACTGCACCTTTTTGCCCTTGTTTCGACATTGTAATCACTTGATTCTGCACCTCCCTGCCTCTGTCGGTTGTTCTTCTTCCCCTTGTGCCATGTTTGTGTTACCATCATTGCGCCCCCAAGGCACGCTTCCCGGAGACTTCTTGGCCTTCACCCTCAGTTTCCGGTCGATCGACCTGCTCCGTCCCGCCGTCGTCGAGCCAGTCCTCCTTCGAGTCCGCACTCCGACTCCTCTTCTGATTCATTGGGTTCTCCTTTTACTTTTGGTTCTCCCCCTGTCACCTTCACTATGTCTGTTCCAGGGCCTAACGCTAGTGGTGTTCCCGGCCCCAATGCTGGAACTACTACTAGCGGAACCGCCATAGGAACTACCTCGGCTGCACCCTTGCTATCGTACATCGCAGGCCTCAGCCTCCTTGATTTCAATCAGTTGATCAATGACCCCATATGCCATGATGTTGGTTGGCCTGCTATGCCAACCAATCTCCTCTCTGACATCCCTAAGTTTGAAGGCCTTGCTGGAGAATATCCAACCAACCATGTCCGATCTTTCCACATGTGGTGTTCCTCTAATTCCATTACCGATGATTCCATCCGTCTTTGGTTGTTCCAACGCACGCTTACCAGCGAAGCTTCTAAATGGTATGTTGACCAAGCCACCTCTTCCCATACCACCTTTGCGACCATTGTCCAAGCCTTTTTATCTTATTTATAGCTCCCTCTCCAATACGATACCGGTACGGAGCTTTTGATCTCTTTCAAGAAAACCTCTTCAACCCGCCTTTCCACTCATGTCCAGGAATGGCGACGAAGATGAAGCTTATGTCAAGCTCCCCCCTTCGAAGATCGGGTTTATATGGAATAGTTCCTTCGCACTCTCTTAGCTCCCATTAGCAAAGATGTCGCCTCCCATTTCCCTCAAACCGAAGAAGCCGCCCTCCAAATAGCCTTGAAATATGACCTGATCTATGCTCAGTCTGGTTATGTTTATACCATCCTTCCTAACCTCCCCAGGCCTGGAGGCACTAATGCCCCGGGGGCATCTCATTCCACCGACGGTATTGTTGGAGCCCTTTCTCATCCGTATGCTCAACCTCCTATGGGCTATGGTCTCCATCAGGGAGGGGCTAGCACCTCTAGCACTTTTCCCCCTTCAGGTAGCATGTATCCAAGATACGTCATGCCTCATCCTTTTGCCCAACCTCTTGCTTACCTCAATGTTGCCCAACCTAACCATTACCCTTCTCTGTAGCCTGGTGCGCCAGCTCCTCCAGCATATGTTCTTCCATCTCCCTTGCCTCCTCCAACCCCGCAACAACACCTACAGCCCCCTCTAGGGCAAGTATTTGCACAGCAGGGCACGACTAATCCCCCTTATTCTCAAATAAGGCGGAGAGGCAATCCAAACCAATCTGCCCCTGGTACTCGTGGGCCCAATCCTCAAGGTATTGACCCTAACACTGCTAACTAGCAACAGGGCACTCAGCCCAAACCGGACAGGCCTCTTCGCACAAATAAGCCTTGTTCGTGTTGTGGTGTTTATGGTCATTACACCCACGATTGTCCCCTCTTACCACAAATGCGGCAGATGTGGGAGTCTCAAGCCACATTGCGCGAACAACATGCCTCCCCTCATGCTCCCCCAAATGTGGCCACTACTCAACCAGCTGTGTTTACTGATCCTTTCCCTCAGCAAGGATTCGTGGCTACCCAACCTCCTGACGAACATGTCGCCACTCCACCTTCCATTTCTGGTTCCTCCGATTACCAGATCCTCATGATGAACTCTGATCCATCCCCAACCGTCGACCTTCACCTTCAAACTCGGTCTCGCCAGTACCCCAAGCCTCCCGCTCAGTCTGCCCCCGAGTCCCCTTATTTTGGTTCTACAAAGCCTCTTTCGACATCCAATGGTCCCTTACACATCCCTCAACCCAAAGTTGAGGTCCATACCAAGATTCCTAAAGGAACGTTACGTCAAAATGCCGCTTCTGGTCGAGCTGTCCATTCGTATAGCATAGTAGATGATTTGGCGCAATCTCCTGCTGCCATTTCCACACTGGAACTCCTCCAGTCGTGCCCTTCCCAAAAGAAGGCTCTACTATCTGCCATGGGTGCTATTGATCCTGTTGATGACCAAATGATTGTTTTCGACGCCCATAAATCAGAGCATCCTCCTCTTCCTGCTTCCATCGCCTTCGAAATCCCAGTCAAAATCCGGAATGCCAACGTTTCTCGGTGTATAATTGATGAGGGGGAATCCACTTGTGTGATGTCCGCTTCGGTTTGGAAGCAACTTAGATCTCCTGAGTTGGCCCCTTCCACGATCACCCTTTGAGTGTGGGACGGCCATGCCTCCCAGCCCATTGGCCTTTTCCGTAATTGTCCTATCACCCTTGCTGGTAAGACCGTTTGTGTTGACGTTGAGGTCATTGATGCCCCTCTAGACTACAACATTCTATTGGGGCGAAGCTAAACCTATTCCATGTCTGCTGTCCCCTCCACAGTTTTCTGCAAGATGTCTTTTCCTCACAATGGAAAGATAGTCACCATTGACCAGTTGACTTACCATGAGCCACCGTCTCAGACCTCCCCGGAGACGACCATCTCTTCTGTAGCCAATAAGCAAACCATCGATTCCTTAACCAGTGTCTCCCCCAGCGTCTACTAAGATTCCTCCGTGCTTGGAAATTTTCCTGGCCTTCCCTCTCCTCATATCTCTGATCCCAGCTTATCGAATGTTTGCATGATGTAATCGTCTTGGGCTGCCCATAAGTGACCCGCTTTGGCTAGTCAGCAACATCAGACTCAACCTCGCCCACCGCAACCCGCTACTATCCCTTCATCTCCGCCAGCCAGACCTCCTCCTTCTGGCCCTTCTCTTACAGCTGGTATCTTTGAACCCCTTTATCCCCCTGGATCGGTTCCCCCAGACCTTAATCATCTCGGAGCCATCCCTCCTGGTCATTATCTCGTGGGTCAGATACCTTTCCTAGCTCCTCCTCCCAGAGTCTATTCGATCCCCGTCATGGCCACCCTCTCTCTTCCTAACCTGACCCTGGGTATACCCATCTGGTACCTTGACCCTCCAGCCGCCACCCCTCCTGGTCACCCCAAACCCTATCTTGCTTTGACACCGGTTCAACCGGTCCCCCTCGCTTCCTCCGTTGCTACCATGCCCCCTGCACCTCCACAGGACCCTACCCCTATGGTTACAGCTCCAGGAAAGAAAGGCAAAGCTCGCAAGGGGGCATCCAAAGACAAGGCCACCCTGACTGACCCAGCTCCTCCTCCGCCCCCAAAGCCTTGCGCCTTGTGTGATGTCGTCGGTCACGCCACCCATACTTGTCCTGAGTTGTCCCGCATTCAACCCATGGTTAAAGTTGCGTTCTCTGAGTCTACGGTCTCCGACCCTTCTCTTTCGTCCTCGTCCGTAACCAAGAACCCAAAAACTATTCGCACTAGCAAACCCTGTGCTTTGTGTGGTGTCCATGGCCATTACTCCCACCATTGTCCTCACTTGACGCATTACCGCACCTCTTTAGAAGTAGTCCGAGAGTATGAGGTTGAACAAAATCAATCTGCCTCTCCCATACTCGCGCAGTATGCTTCGGGTCAGCTTGAGGATCCCCCCGCTCCCATCGACATTCCCCACCCTGATGTCCAGATGACAGAGTCTACTACGACCATTCTTTACCTATCATCCTCTGTGAGACCCTTGGAGCACATTCCCCTTGAATCCTCCCCCGTTGTTTCACTTGACCCCCCTTCAGTGATCACCCTGGGCTCCCCATCTTTTAACCATTTGTTTCCCTGTTCTCCCGTCATTCCCCGTGACAATCCGTATGTGCGCCTTTCTTCCCCTACGGATGATTTAGATAACTTTGCCACGTCATGTGGTGACCTTTCCACCCTTGACCCCCTCTTTTCCACCCATACCCGAGATCACTCCACCCGTATCTCTGTCGACCTTCGCAGCTCGAGTCCCCACCATACCTCCTATAGCCCTCATATACCACCCTCTAGTTTGTATATGAGTCATAGCCATCCTGCTCATTGCACTCCCTCCCACAGTTGCCGCTTGATGTCTTCTGTACACTCACGCTGCCGTCATTGTATCTCCTCCCCCCATTTTTTGTCTTGTAACACCATTCTGGAGGACCTCCCATCCCCACCCTATATCGGTTACGCCGATGGTGCAAGTCGTTACTCCCGGAATCTAGCCTCAGCAGGTTGGGCCATTTTCACCCCCTTGCATGCCCTTGTTCTCTCAAACGGGGTCTGCATTGGTACTGCCACCAACAATCAGGCCGAATATGATGCAGTGCATGGTCTCTTAGCCGATGCCCTCTTTCATCGCATCCTCCATCTGCATGTTCGTTTGGACTCCCTACTTCTTGTCATGCAACTAAATGGTGTTTATCGTGTGCATAACCCTGTGCTGTTTAGATGATATTTACGAGTGAAACTCTTGATATGTGAATTTGAAACCATAACTTTCAACCATGTACCTCGAGAACAGAATCACTATGTAGATAGTATTGCGAACCATGTTCTAGATTGGCATTTATCACACGCATTTCATACAAGACAATAACATTCATAATCATTAAAAAAGATGCATATCCATAATATGTGTCACAAAACATGTGTTTAGAGTCCATCTACTCTGATACATATGACATGCCCATCGCATGTTACAAAAACTCAAAACTGGGGGCACCACCTGCCCCTACATACACACTAGGGGGCACCACATGCCCCACACCTACTCACTATCTGGCAGATCCCAAGCCAATGGCTCTGCTCCTGCATCTCGTAGATCATGTATGCCTTGACCGACCATCGCCATGTGCTGCTTGACACCTCGCCACTCTGAGGGTAGACCAATACATGGCTCCACGTACTGGTTGTCTAAGTCTTTCCACCCGCGCTCTGAAACTCCGGTCAGCAACCTCTCGCATCTACGGCGGATGTCATCCAGAAGGGCGGCTGCATCCTCATTGCGCGTTGCTCTTGACCCACTCGGCCCTGCAGCTCCCGATGCTGCCGGTCGTCCCATATATCTGGCCGGTTTTACCGAAGCTATATCTACATACCAAAAGTACACGAATCAGTACCATATCTACTATTCATTAACTTTAATATGCCCAAAAAAAAAACGAGTAGTTACTTGCCACTTACCATCAGGTCCCCATACTCGACCAGGCGGAAGTGGTAGGTCTGGATCCCCACAATAGCTCATCCCACTATAGGGATAGTCGTCTATGTATAACGGCATCTGATCCCAATGGGAAAAGAACTCAGGTTGAAACACTCGCCCGACCGCCCCTCCTTCGCCTCTGCACAGTAGCTGCCCCCACCGGCGCATCCTGGGATCTCTCGGGCCCCCATCTGGAAGCTGTATACGAGGTCGTAAGGTCGGGATCTTCTCAAAGAAGAAAGTGCACAATAAAGTCCCGTACGAGCAATCGTGGTTCACTTGCCGCTTGCAAAGCGACAGCTGTCGTTTTAACGACACCAACATCATTTGGGCCCACCCATAGTAGGTCCCACTCATCACACTCTCTACGATCATCATCTGCCCCACAGTGATGTGATGGAATGCCTGGCTGCCCAGGATCCGTAGCACCGCTGTGGCCACTCCCCGGGTCTCCAGTCTCTCTAGGTCCCCGATCGGTATTCGCGTCCCTTTGACTTGGAGACCCGGTCGGCAATGCCTCTCCACATACTCCATGATGTTCCGCCCCCGCAGTAACACTGGCTGCGTGTTTCCCACCATCCCCAGTGGCGGGAGACCTGTCAGGAAATACACATCCTAGACTATCAGTTCAATCTTGTGCCCCTGCACTACAAAGACCTCATGCTCTGGATCCCAATAACTGATAATCCGGGCCAACAAGGGCTCTCCAGCTCTCATCAATGGGTTCTCCAAAAACTTCAGAACCCCAAACCTGGCCAACACACGATGGACACCCTCATCTTCCTGGATCTCTGCCCGCAATGTACCCAGGTCTCTCTCTCTCCAGTTCACCCGTATATCTGCCATATCTGCACAAAAACATCATCTTTTTCAGCCTACAGATAGGGAATACTGTAAAAAAACACAAAAAACCCAACTATTAGCCATCAAACAGCACTAAAACCCCCTCATCTTCGAGGTCGCACTTTTTTGCCAAATCCTGGGACAGGTCGCACTTTTTGGCTCAAAACCGGCATCCCAGGTCGTAGATTTTGGCCCAAAAAGTGAGACCCGGCTGAAAAGATGCAAGGGGGGCTGTTCCTAAGATTCTGGGCCCTAATCTGAACTTTCAATCCATCAAAATGAAAGAGTGAGGTTAGGCCTCTTACCTGCAACTGACGGATCTCGATTCCAACGGTCGGTTTGTCCGCTACGCTCGCCGCAATATTTAGGGCCTTCTCTCCTCTCTACATTCACCACAACAACACTAGCAAATGAGTGGATTTGGAGGGAAAACTGCCTTATCAAAAGAGAACCCTTGTTTCTTCTTTCGCCTGCTGCGACCATACCATCTGCACCATTGGAAAGCTCTCACCGAGCCCTCAAATGGGTATCTGTTAGTTTTTTGTGATTTGATACTTCACCAAGACACATTTTTTCCAAGATGGGTCACTTCACCTCTCCTTAAAATTTCATTTCTTCACTTACAACACTTGTACTTGGGGCACCACTTTGCCTCCTTAATTTTCTTTGTTCGTGTTGATTTTTGTCGCGATTTACCATATTGTACTCATGTTTTCATGGTGCCCCATTGGACCTTTACTGTGTGGTAGCACCATCGAGTCACCCTTGTTTAGAGCATCCAAGTGGAGTCATCATCACATTCATGGAGTCTATCCCGAGTCCCTTTGTACCCTGCTATAGTCCTCCATCTCTCATTGCTTGGTTTCTCTCTTGTGTCGCACATTATGGCCTTCAGTCCCACTGTCCCTTATCCCTGATGATATTGTGTCAGTCGCTGCCATGTCATTCATGCCCTTTATGCTCTAGCAAGGGAAGTCGTCCATTCGCTACTCAGTCCCCTCCATTCCACCATCATCATTGGTATTAGTCTGTCCGTCGCTCTATTATTTTCTCTCATGCCTTAGTTGAGGATCTTTCATTGCCTCACCTATGGCGGACCTCCTTCTGTCGACATCAGCTTCTTCATTCCAGAAGACAGGTCTAGAGGGCGATGTACCTTGGTTCCAGCTTCCACTCTTGTTCGGTGCCTCGGATCAGGTAAAGGGATCTCTCATTTCCCTTTGACTTGATTGTTTCTCCACTCCAGCTCCTTTCAGCATGATCGAGATCCGTAGACTTGATGGTTCAGTGATGCAGCAGAAACTCTTGGTGATTCCCGGGTGTGTGTGAGATGTCTCAGCCCTCATGAGGGGGTGGCCCTGCAGATAGCCCCCCACATGCCCGGATGACCTCTTCATTGCAGCCCTTGATGTAGCTCCATATATTTGATGATGTCAGCCTTAGCCGCTTGCAGCGCCTCTTTGATTTGCATGTATCGGTCAGATTTTGCGAGCCCTTCCCCATTTACAGGGGGCATTTGGGTTGTATTTGTATCTCATGTACTCAGATACTATTGTATAATTCCTGGCTGTTATCCCAGGCACAACATGTATGTGGGATTCTTCATTGTATTTTTATCTAGCTCATGATTATGCCAGCTGTACTTTATGGTTCGGTCCCTTGTTTACTGGACACACTATTCTTTTGTACTTTGTCTCGGCGGGCATAGGTATGCCTCCCCCGCCGCCTTTAGCACAGGTACCCTCTCATAAAAAGATACTTGTTGCACCTGCAAGTCTCGTCTCCTCAGGGTCTAGTTCTTCAACACCTTAGTCTACCTCACATTTCTCTCTCTGACTTCCCTCTTGATGTCTGGTGATTGAGTTCTTACAACGTACTTCGGTCATACGATTTGCTCCTAACACTCGCACGCTGGGGGGCAATCTGTTACACCATTTTTTGGTCATCCAACCTCTTATCATTAGATGGACCCAAGTACACCATGTAAGACCAATTTTACCCTAAGTAAAATTGCTTTCACTATGTAAAATATCTTAATAAACCACATTTATTAGGTTGTTTATGGTATAAAAAGGAAACCCCAAAAGGAAATATTAAACAAACCTATTTTGTTTGATTTTCCTCATGGAATAATTAATTAAACCATAATTTAATTATTATTCCTAGTCATGTTTAACCCAAAACAAAGAAATTAATTAGATAAACCTTTATTTATCTTATTGTTTTCTAGGAATAATTATTTAAATCTTATTTAGATAATATTCCTTGTTAAATATGACCAAATCACCTACAAATAATTAAATAAATCATTATTTATTTAATTATCCTTCAACCACTTCCTTAAAAAGATAAATAAATCATTTATTTATTTATTATTAACAAATAAAGGGATTTGACCCAAGTCAAATGCTTTTTCCCTCCAACAAATATAATAAAATATTCCATAAAAGGTGGATCTAGATTTGGTTAACATTATTTTAATCATGCACCAAGATCTAGAATGACCCGATATTTTGTTATAAATAGGAGGGTTTTTCCTACCATTCTTCACCTTTTGTTGACTATTAGATCACTCCGGATCTAAACTCTTGGTCTGACTTTGAGCCATTATCATTGTCATATTTTCCATTATTTGTTGTTTGAGCTCCCTTTGAGTTCTATCTTTGTTTGGGTTTTCTACACCAACAGGAGAGAGAAATGCTAGATCTGAAGTGCTGAGGACTTCCAAGAACCCATCCCATTGAGGAGAATTGGAAACATCTTCTTGTTTTCCTCCCAGGTGCCCTTAATAAAAAAATTATTTCAAAAATTGTTCTTGTCTTGTCTATTGGATATATGGAGCAAACCCTTCTTTTTACTGCTTAATGTCTTTCTATGCATAGATCTGGTTTTTTGCAGCTCTTGTCTTGATCAACTAACTGCAGATTTGAAGATATTGGCAGCCACTTTTGATGTTAGGGCTATTAGTTATGCGTAGCTAAAGTGTTATTTTTTTGTACACATCGACAAAGGATTCATACTAACATACAATGAGGCCTCAATAAAGTATTTAACTAGCAAAGAGGACCAAAATCCTAACTAGGGCTTGAAAATATCATTAACTACTCATAAATGCCAAATTTGTCCTATGAGACCATGCAAGGCCCAAGGCACAAATATCCTAATATAATAAATGAAAAATATATCCTAACATAAATTCTGAGCTAACTAGGAGTTATTTTCCTTAAAAGTCCTCAAAAATATAATTTTTCAATGAATTTCTGTCTTTTGCTAACTTTTCAGGCAAGGGCGCAGCGCCGGAAAAATTTCCTGTTTGGTGACCAAGATTTGGAGGCCTTATAGGTGTCCAAATGATGTCCATGATAACTTATTGGAAATATTGTCTAGTCTAATTTCCAAAAATTCCTTTAGTTTTCTGATTGGACTTCATTTACCTGCTCAAAAGCTAAATATCCCAAGACTGCTTAGGGCGCAGCACCAGCTCTGAAAATTGGGAAGAAAGGTGAATTTTTAGGTGTGTTTGGCACTTTATGAGTACCAATTCTACTCCAAATGATCTGAAATGTTTTTTGGATGATGTCCTTGGCCTAAGGATTCCAAAAATGTATGTCGTTCCTCAAAAGAGTGCCTAAAAAGAGAGCGCAGCTCCTATGGCCCTGCGCCTTTGGCCCTTCAAAACAGTAAAAAATTCACAAGTGCAAAAATATGCCCAAAGTTGTATTTTGTTCAGCTGATTATGTTTGGGAGGCCTTGTAGGGGATGGTTTAGCCAAGTTACCAAGATTTTCTTTTTCTTTAGCCTCCTTGGTCCCACCATGTTCTCCATAGGCCTTATTGTTATCAGCCTTACTGATGTCTCCATTATTTTCCTTACTGCTCTTACTATTCTTGGGACTGCCATCATCACTGCCAAAATTATAATTGATATGTTCTTTACTTCCCTTACTGCCATCATGTCTCTTTGATATCATTACCCTTTTCCTTGCTATGAAATATTCGGCGGTCAAGTCTGCTAGTAGATAAGGTTAACTTTGCCACCCAAGGTCACAGGTAAAGGTCACATGGAGTAGGGAGCTAGCACCAACGTGCTAAAGTTTTTTGTTCTACCGGTTGTAAGTGTTTAGGCCCCGGGTCACTGTGTAAGGGAATATGAAGTCGAATCTTAAGACCTGAGGGCTTAAACTAATCCTCTGCCCATTCAATTAAGCACGATCCAACCCTTTGTTTTCTTGACGACCGACTCTGTTCACAAGTGCCATCTAACTGTGCGTCTACAAGCCGCCCGAATCACCCTCTGTGGAAACTCATTTCCGTTGCCATGTTGGTTGGGTTAACCCTACTCGAGGAGTTGGGTCGAGGGTTCAACCCTCATGACCTCCAAATTGTCACAACCTTTTTTAACCAATGGCCCGGGGACACGTGGCACCCTCTAATAGGCCACTAAAAACCTTATAAAAATGAAATTTTTGCCATATATATATATATATATTTTTTAAATGAAAAATTATTTTGGTCAAAAAGTCTTGTTTTGGACGTCACTAGAAAAATTCAAACCTCAGTAACTTTCACATATGACATCGGATTTGAGTCGCGTTCATGGTGCCAGAATCGTAGCGATGAGACCTTTTCGGTCGTTCAAACTGCAACAATTTCTGAGCATTTCCAATTTTGAGATTTTTTTTCACTTGGACATGATCTCCTGATCACACCTCCCCATTGGGAAGCTTTTGGACCCCAAAAGCCTTCAATTACCTGTTCAGAAGATGAGGGTATAGATCCCTCACCTTTTCCATCTCAATCCATTTTTCCTTACTCGGTTTGCTGCCTTTAACACCAATCCGAAGATAATCAACACTTCCCCTCCTCGAAGTGTGTGTACTTCTATCAAGGATAGCATCCTCTTTCAGCTCATCCAAAAATTTTGGCGAGAGATCCTCTATGGATGGCAGTTGAATGTCACTTTCATGATAAAAAATTAAAGGAGGTTGATACAAACGTAAATTTTCCACTTTCACAATGGAATACATTTGTATATATGAAGGCACATCTAGTTGAAAAGCATTATTTCCAACTTTTTTAAGGATCTTGAATGGACCATAATGAATAGGCTTCAGCTTTTTACCTTCTCCTTAAATTATTTCCTTACTAATATGCATCCATACCTCATCTCCTTCTTGAAACTTATGATCAACTCTATTTTTTGTCATGCCTCTCCTTGTACTTGCCTTGACTTTTTTCAAGCTGTTCTTGAACTTGCTGATGTATGAGATGAGTTATTTCAATGAATATGCGAGATTTATCAATGTCACTATGCCCATCAATGGAAACATCCTTCTCAAGAATGTAATGTAAAGGTGACTTAGGAAAATACCCAAAACAAGCTTCAAAAGGTGAAGTATTTGTAGAAGAGTGCTTGGCACAGTTGTAATCATGTTGAATGTAATGAAAATGCTCATCCTAAAGCTTGGTATGCTTGCTACAATAACCTCTAAAAATATGTACAATGGTTTTGTTCACTACCTCTCTTTGGCCATCTATTTGTGGATGGACAGAAATACTCTTCTTCAACTTGGTGTCCATCATCTTCCATAAATTGGACCAAAAATTCCCAACAAATCTGGAATGCCTGTCACTAAAAATAGAAGTAGGCAAGCCATAATGAACCCATACATGTTGAAAATATAAATTAGTAGTTTTTTCAACAGTTATAGATTTCTTACATGGCATAATAATACACATCATGCTGAATCTATCAACTACTACATAAAGATAATCATGTTTCTTTCTAGATAATGGAAGACCTCCAACAAAATCCATAGAAACACTTTCCCATGGTCTAGAAGGTACCAGAAATGGCATATATAAACCAAGATTCCTATTTCTAGGCTTGCTTGTAGCACATAATGAACAACCTCTAATGAAATGTGAAACACTATCTACCATGCGAGGCCAATAACAATACCTCTGTAAATGTTCCACTATTTTTCTTACCCCGAAATGTCCAACAATAAGAGAAGAATGAGCTTCTCTCATGACATTTAGTCTCTCCCCTGTGGTATACATAACTTTCCCATATGAAACAAAAAATTATTATGCAAGTGATAATAATTCTCCTCAACATGATTGATTCCCTTCACTCAAGTTAACATACACATCCTTAAAATCAACATCTGATGCATACTGTTCTATGTAGCTCTCATGTACAATAGAATAATTCTTAAGTAAAGTAGTAGCACTAATAATAGGCCTTGAAAGCATATTAGAAACTTTATTGAAAATACATTTCTTGTACCTTATTACCAAGTGAAATTATTGTAGGAAACCCATCAATCTGAAATGTCATGACTGTTGTAATTTACTTTGTGACTGTAAGTACTGTAAAGGCTGATGGTCGGTATGAACAACTATTTCTTTGCCCATAAAATGGTTTTTCCACTTTTTGATGCTTCGTACCAATGCATACAAGTCCTTATCATATGTAGAATAATTCACAACAGCACCATTAAATGTCTCAAAATGAAATGTGATAGGCTTACCATGTTGTAAGAGAACTACACCCATGGTGTAATCACTAGAATCGGTCTGAATCTTGCATGGTTGTCTCAAGTCCGGTAATGCAAGGACTATAGTTGAACTTATATTCTCTTTCAAAGACTCGAAAGGTTGCTGTTGCTTGCCTCCCCATTGGAAAGAATGCTTCACACTTGTCATTGCATGCATAGGAGCTGCTATGGCAGAGAAGTTAGAAATAAACTTCCTCCAATACTGAGCTGAACCCAAAAAACTTCTTACCTCTGCAATGGATTTGGGAGTAGGCCAATTCACAATGAATTCTACTTTAGAAGGATCAATTCTCAAAGCACCTCCTCCTACTATGTGTCCCAAATAAACCAAAGAATTCTTTCCAAATTCACACTTTGAAATTTTAAGAAATAACTGATTTTTCTTCAAAACATCAAGTACTTTCTTAACATGCATGACATGCTCTTCTCTAGTCTTGTTGAAAATTAAGATGTTATCTACGTAGGAAATAATGAAATCATCAAGAAAAGGACGTAAGACATCATCCATTACCCACATGAAAGTTTCAAGTGCATTGCATAAACCAAATAGCATAACAAGCCACTCAAAGAGTCCCTGTTTGGTTTTAAATGTTGTCTTCCAAATGTCACTTTATGGAATTATAGCTTGATGATAACCACTACGTAACTCTAACTTAGTGAAATATTTTGCATATTTCAGCTGATCTAACAAATCATTTATCCTTGGGAGTGGGTAACGATTCTTTACCATTATCTTGTTCAATTCTCTGAAGTCCACACACATGTGCAAAGTTCCATCTTTCTTTGGAATCAACACTATCGGTGACCCACATGACGAAGTGCTTGGTCTTATGAAACCTTTTTCCAACAATTCCTTAATTTTCCTCTTTATTTCAGCATTCTCCATAATAGACATGCGGTACATGCCTATGTTAGGAATAGGACAATCTTGTTGTAACTGGATTTCATGTTGAATCTCCCTTTTAGGAGGAAAACCTATCGGTTCCTGAAACATCTCATGATGTGCATCAACTACATCATATAAATCTGATTTTTACTTGGAATCACAATTTACAAATGACTCATGATTCACATCAAGCTTAGGCTTAACCATAAGAAGTACAAAACTCTTACTAGAATTCACTAGCCTTTTTACTTGTCCCACATTTACCATCGCTATATTTGTCTTCTTGCAATGTGCTTTGACAATAAAATCCTTGGCATCTTTAAAGAGATGATACTTATTTTTATGGCGATGGAAGATTGATTTCTTGTAAAATAAGTAAGGACTTCCCAAAACAATTCCTGATATATGAAGCGGTACTACATCAAGTTCAACTGTGTCAATAAAGTGTCCAGTAATTGCAAATCGCAATATGCACTTTCTTTAGAATTGTAAGTTTGCATCCTTGCATATCCATCCAAGTGGATATGGCTTGGGATGTGGAATGGCCTCAAGTTTAAGCTGTTTTACCAAGTCTTCTGATATGAGATTTTCTTGTGACCCACTATCAAACAGTGTGTCAATTTTTGTATGTTTTGAGACTACCCTCACATGGAACAATTCAATTATTTCTTCCTCATTTGGAGCTTGTACATGACAGTTTGAAGTACTAGTGCTTGGCTTAGTTTCAGTTTCTTTACCCTTCATAATCTTCAAATCCATGGTTGCAATTTTTTTTTCATCACCTAAATCATCACCTAAGTCTTGTGGTGTAGTTGTAGTAGCTGCACTTTTCTTCCTTCCTTTGTTTTTGTTAAACTGAGTTCTTTTTTTCAGGATGAAGTTTCCAACAGTTTTTCTCTTCATGGCCTTCTCTTAAAAAGTGTTTAAATATCACTTTACCACCCTCCTATTTGATAGATGCATTCTTTTTTCCTTTTCCCTTAGAGGTTTTATCTTTGTTTTTCCCCTTAAAAGGCTTGTTTCTACCCTCATCAAAAGTGTTTTTCTCTCTAGCCTCTAAATGCATAGCTTGTACACAAACTTCATCTAGACTAGTAGGATTGAACATAAGGAGAGTATGTCTAAGGTAGTTGTGCAAACCACCTATATATTTCAGAAAAGTATCTTGAATCTGTAATTCTACCCCTAATAAGAGTGCTCTTCTCCTAAACTCTTGGGTGTAGTCTTGTACATTTTTCCCCTTAAGTTGTCTAAAGTTTTGCCAATTCATTATAGCCTTTTGTAAATGAACTAATGGATAATTTTTTTTTTAATTGTAGTAATAAATTCAGCCCATGATAAAGTGATCTTACCATGTTTTTTAATTTCATCCTTGGTCTTGGCTTCCCACCATACCAATGCTACTCCATCCATTCTCAAAGAGGCTAGTTGTATCTTGGTGTTGTCATCATGAAGGTTTTGTATCCTCAAATAAACTTTCAACTGTCTTATCCAATTGTCAAGTTTCTTTTCATTGACCTCACCATTAAACATAGGCAACTCAAATTTAACATAAAGCTTTAAAAATGGACTTTTACCAGTGGTTTTAGACTTGTGATATTGATTCACCGAAGTAGAGGATGACGATGTAGAGGAAGAGGATGAAGATGGGGATGGTGGATCACCATTACCTCCATGTCCTTTCTTTGACTTTTCATCACTTTTATTTCCTCCTGAAGAACCCTTTCCTTCTTTCTGGTGTCTAGACCCTTCTCCTACAAGCCTGTCATTTCTTTCTTGTTAGAGTATCCTCACCATCTCCGTAATGTCCAAGAAAGCCTTTCGGAACACCCGTTCCTCTTCTTTTGGATCAATGTCTTTAGGAACTTCCCCTTCTCTTGAAGACATGCTTTAGGCTTCTTCAATGGCTCTTAGAGGTGGCTCTCTGGCCCTTCTTGGTTGAGGATTACTTTGTGCTATAACCAAGTGTCCTTCCCCTCTCTTGAGTTTAAGCCTAGTAAGCATCAAAACTTGCAAACAATCAACTATATCTTTGCACAAGAACAAATGCAGAGTAAAAATCTAGCTCTAATACCATTTGATCTAAAAATGGAACTATTTGTAAATTCTATGCAAAATATCCATTTCCGTTTAATTTAGTGTGCGAAGTGTTCTCCATGTCTTGTAGGTTATACAAAGTAGTTTGGTAATGTTTCTGAGTTTTATGTGTGAGGATTTGTTATTTAAATTTACTATTTAATATATTATAGCAGAAATACACAGCAAGTAAAATTTACCATAGCATAACAAAACAAACTGATGAGGCATTTCACCCCTCCTGGGCTACATTTGTCGGTCCAAGGCTCCCCAATGGTACGCCCTTGCTCTATTAATTTTATCAAAATGGTTACACAGTGAAAAATATGCCTAAACAGGAAAAAAAAGCTATGAATTTGACTTTAGAAGATAGAAATAAGCTAAAAATAGCTTTTGTTTCACCTCAAACAGTGAATTACAACCCAATACAGCTCCATCTCCCTGATGGCCCTAGTGGCTCTTTCCTCTTCCTTGAAGCAAAAATGGCTGAAGAACACCTCTGTTCACTTTGCAACCTATTCCAAACTCTCTATAAGGTCAAAGAAAGACAAAATTCACTAAAATTTCATCTTGTTTGGTCAAAAATTGAGAAAGTTATGACCCAAACAAGATTTTGCCCAGTGGCACTAGAAAACCTCCTCCAAAACTGGAGGAACTCCAGTTAGCTCCAAAAAATTCGTCAGACAAGTCAATTAGGTGGAACCGCACTCCAAAATAGGCGGAAAATTAAATTTAACTGTCAGTCATGTCGACGTGTTCATATGCGAAATATTCGGCGGTCAAGTTTGCCGGCGGATAAGGTTAACTCTGTGCCCAAGGTCACAGGTAAAGGTCACATGGAGTAGGGAGCTAGCGCCAAGGTGCTAAAGATTTTTATTTTTCCGGTTGTAAGTGTTTAGGCCCCGGGTCATTGCATAAGGGCATATGAAGCTAAAGCTTAAGCCCCGAGGGCTTAAACTAAACCTCCTCCCATTCAATTAAGCATGAGCCTACCCTTCGTTTTATCCATGACTCGACTCTGTTCACAAGTGCCGCCCGACTGTGCATTTACATGCCGCTCGACTCTCCCTTTGTGCAAACTCATTTCCACTTCCATGTTGGTCGGGTTGCCCCTACCGAGGAGTCGGGTCAAGGGTTTGACCCTCATGACCTCCAACTTTTCACAAAATTTTTTAACAAATGTCTTGGGGCCACATGGCAACATAGACCACTAAAAACCTTATAAAAATGAAATTTTTCCATATATATATTTTTTTTAAATGACAAATTATTTTGGTCAAAAAGTCTTGTTTTGGAGGTCATTGGACGAATTCAAACCTCAGTAACTTTCACATACGACATCAGATTTGAGTCCCATTCGTGGCAACAGAATCACAGCGACGAGGCCTTTCCGGTCGTTCAGACTGCAATTATTTATGAGAATTTCCAATTTGAGCATTTTTTTCACTTGGACATGGTCTCCTATTTAGTCTAATACATAAATTATTTACCTTGGAACATATGAAACCCTAATTGACCTAGTGGGAGGATTCTTTGACCTAGTCTTTGACTGAAAATTTGGCTTGGAGTATTCAAGTGTAAAAATAGAGTATTGACAAAGTGGTGTATTGAAGATCCAAAAACCAATGTACTTGATTTATATAAAGAGCCTACAGAGATAGTTTTGAGACCATCAATGCTTGAGGAATTTGGGAATCATGGGAATGAGTTAGGCTACAGGTAACACTAGATGTAAAGTAGAGTTATGGTCAAGGGAAAAACATAGTAATGAGGTCATTGGTGGGAAAAAATAATGGAGATGAATGGCACAGGCCCATAAGGAGTCTTTTAGGAGTGGTAGGGTGACCATGAAATGACAAGGTTGATAGAATAGTGAAAAATTTTCTTTAAGGATAATTAAGGAAATGAGATTTCTAAAACTCACAATGTTCAAAGAATGTTGTTTTTAGAAATCTAGAACTAATCTATAGTCATTTACCAATAGTGAAAATACTGATGACTAACATCATCTATGGAAATGACCAGAAATACATGTTTTTCATTAGCGAAGGCAATATCCATTGCTCGCTGAAAAGTGGCTACTGCATTCTTTAGCCCAAATGGCCATGGTGTATTACAAGTTGTCTTCTCACGGTCATCTGGATGCATCAAAATTTGATTATAACCTGATTATCCATCAAGCAGTGACATCCTAAAGGCACTAAGTACCCCCTGTAAGATGTGGTCCATATTAGGGATAGGATAATTGTCCTTTAAGGACACTTTGTTCAAATTAATGAAATATATGCATAAACTAATTTCACCTATCTTCTTCCTAACTAGAACCAGATTTTACATCCAATTAGAAAAGAAAATAGGAATAATAATACCAGCCTTATACAACATATTTACCTCTTTCTCGATTGATGGCAATAATCTTGGATTGATCCTCCTAAGATTTTGGTGGAAATGCTTCTGATCAGGCTTGATCGGAATCATGTGCTAGATTATAATTTTATCATAAACCTTCAAATATGAGTAATCCCACACAAACACATCTGAAAACTCATCCAAAAGTGATGTGTATTTACCTTTCATATATGGAGTTAAATATTTAGACAACTTCACCATCTTGGGCTACTCAGCTGTGCCAATGTTGGCATCTTCAACTCTCACTTCAATAGGGACCATTGTTGGTTTCTTCGCAACATCATCTTCATCAAAGAGTTCTTCCAAAGGTACGAGACTTCTTGGAATGGAATTTTATTTCAGCTGTAACACTTCTAATTCTATGGTATTAATTACCTGATCATCAAAAACATCATCAATATGACAAGTGGCGAACTCTTCCTCCATTTGCATAAAATTGTTAATTTGCTTATCATCTTGAAACAATTTCCAATGTCGAAGTTTATTTGGAACAATAGGGCGATGCTTAACTGTTGTGTAACCAGCTCCAAAAATAGAAGAAAAGAGATATCAACGCCTTAGAAATAAGCCACTTTGAGGGGGCAACCTCCAATACATTACATAAATGAAAAAATCTTGGATGATACAATTTACAAAACCTCCTTTCTATATATAAGAGTCCATGTGGCCATAATGTAATCCTAGTGGGCTGCAATGTAATCCTAGCCGACGTAACAATAATAATTTAAGGGCACAATAATAACAAAATGGGGGTTACAAGGGTACAATAATAATAATAAGGGGATTACACTAATAACAGTAAGGGACTATACTAGTAATACAGGGACCTAACATGCCCCTCTCCTTCAAAAAAGTGTTGTCCTCAACACTTGAGTAGCTCTAGGTGCTTCTGTATAAACTTCTCATCCTCCCATGTAGAATCTTCAAGGGGTAAGTTCTTCCACTTGATGAGATACTCTGAAATTGTTGTGTAACCAGCTTCAAAAATAGAAGAAAAGAGATATAAACGCCTTAGAAATAAGCCACTTCGAGGGGGAAACCTCCAACACATTACATAAATGCACAATTCTTGGATGATACAATTTACAAAACCTCCTTTCTATATATAGGAGTCCATGGGGCCATAATGAAATCCCAGTGGGCCACAATGTAATCCTAGCCGACCTAACAATAATAATTTAAGGGCACAATAATAACAAAATGGGGGTTACAAGGGTACAATAATAACAATAAGGGGGTTACACTAACAATAATAAGGGACTATACTCGTGATATAGGGACCTAACATGCCCCTCTCCTTCAAAAAAGTGTTGTCCTCAACGCTTGAGTAGCTCCGGGTGCTTCTGTATAAAATTCTCATCCTCCCATGTAGAATCTTCAGTGGGTAAGTTCTTCCACTTGATGAGATACTCTGAAATTGATCGATTCCGTAGCTGTCGATTTCTTGTTTCCATGACCGCTTCAGGTTCCAATATGATTTTTCCTTCCTCATCAAGTTCTGGCAATATTGTTTGAACTGGAATATTTTCACCTATAACCTTTTTTAAGCATGAAACATGGAAAACTGGATGTACTCGCGAAGAAGAAGGAAGCTCCAATTTGTATGCCATAGAACATATCTTTTGCAACACCTTGTAAGGACCATAGTACTTTGGTGATAATTTATTATCCTTCTTTGCTTGCTTGAGGGACATTTGTTTGTATGGTTGTAGCCGTAAAAATACCCAATCTCCTACATCAAAACTTCTCTCGCTGTGATGTTGATTTGCCTGTTGTTTCATTCGATTTTGTGCCAAATTCAGGTTATCCTTTAAGAGTTGGAGAACTTCTTGCTGATGCTCGATGTGATCTTCCACTGCTTGAACCTTCGAATTTTCCCTTAAAGATGATGTGATGGATGGTGGATGATGTCCATAAAGTGCCATAAATGGGGTCATTTTTGCTGCAGTATGGAAGGAAGTGTTATACCACCATTCAGCGAGAGGTAACCACTTGACCCATTGTGTTTGTTTATCGAATACAAAACAACGAAGATATCCTTCCAAACATTTATTTACTATGTCAGTTTGACCATCAGATTGAGGATGATAAGATGAGCTATGAGCTAATTGAGTACCCAAACAAGAAAATAACTCCGTCCAAAAATTTCCAGTAAAAATGGGATCTCTGTCGCTCACAATAACCCTTGGGCTTCCATGTAACTTTTGAATTCTGTCCATAAATGTAGTAGCAACTGTACTTGCTTTAAATGGATGAGATAATGCACAAAAGTGTGCATACTTGGTAAATCTATCAACTACCACCATGATGACACTCTTTCCTTCGGACTTAGGTAAACCTGTGATAAAATCCATTGAAATCTCCTCCCAACGTTGACTTGGAATGGATAAAGGTTGTAGAAGTCCTGGGGTCTTAATTGTTTCCACTTTATTCTGCTGGAAAACCAAACATTCCGCCACAAACGTTTGAATATCAGATTTAAGGCCATCCCAAAAAAATTCTTTCTTCACCCTGGGGTAAGTTTTTAAAAATCCCGAGTGTCCTCCTAAAGGAGAAGTGTGCAATTCCAGGAGAATCTTTTGTTTTAGATGGCAATTCTTACAAAGATATAAGTGTTCTTTGTACCATAAGGAATCATTTTTCCAACTAAATGTATCAGATGTACTAGGATCTTGCTGCAACTTTTGGATGAGTGTCCATACATCTTTGTCCTTCTTTCATTCATCTCTTGCTTCAGTTATCCAATCTGGTTGGATAATAGAAATGGCACAAAGCAATGCTTCCACCTCTTCATCCTTTCTTGAGAGTGCATCTGCAAAAACATTAAGCTTTCCTTTTTTGTAGATTATTTCAAAGTCATAACCCAACATCTTTGTGACCCATTTTTTCTGCTCTTCTGAAGATAGTCTTTGTTCCAAAAAGTGTTTAAGACTATCATGATCAGTTTTTACCTTGAAGTGTCTTCACATTAGGTAAGTTCGCCATTTCTTTAGTGCATGCAGTATTGCTAACATTTCCTTCTCATAAATAGGTTTTTGTAAATACTTTCCTTTGATTGGACGACTTTCAAAAGCAATGGGTCTTCCTTCCTGCATTAAAACTGCACCAATTCCATTTTCTGAGGCATCACATTCCACAATAAAGGTTTTTGTGAAGTCTGGTGTAGCTAAGACCGGTGCTAGGCACATTGCCTCTTTAAGACGTTCAAAGGCCTTAGTTGCTTTAGGAGTCCATGAAAATGCATCTTTCTTCAATAATGTTGTTAGAGGTGCTGCTATTCTCCCATAATTCTTAACAAACTTGCGATAATATCCTGTTAACCCGAGAAATCCTCGCAACTGCTTTATGGTTGTGGGAACTTTCCATTCCTTAATGGCTTTAATTTTGTTAGGGTCCACTTTAACACCCTCGTGAGATACAATATGACCCAGATATTCCACCTCTTGTACTCCAAAGAAACATTTGGACTTTTTTGCATATAATTGTTTCTCCTGCAATAGTTTGAGCACCCTGTCAACATGTTCAACATGATCCTTCGAAGACCTGTTGTAGATTAGTATATCATCAAAAAATACTAGCACAAATTTTCTAAGGAAGGGTTTGAAAATGGAATTCATCGACCCTTGAAATGTAGAAGGTGCATTGGTAAGGCCAAAAGGCATGACCAAAAATTCATAATGACCCTCATGAGTTCGAAATGTTGTTTTTGGAATATCTTCAGTCTTCATTCTAATTTGATGATATTCTGAACGAAGATCCAACTTGGTAAAATAAATTGCTCCATGTAATTCATCCAATAATTCATCAATCACAGGAATGGGAAATTTGTCTTTAATGGTGAGCTTATTGAGCTCCCTATAATCTAGACACATTCGCCATGATCCATCCTTCTTGTGTACCAATACTACAGGAGCAGAGAAAGAACTTTGACTAGGTTGAATTATACCCGCCTCTAACATTGCTGCAATCATACGTTCAATTTCGCTCTTTTGGAAGTAAGGATATCTATAAGGCCTGATGTTTGGAGGAACACTTCCTGGAATCAAACGAATAGCATGATCATGATCACGAATAGGTGGGAGTCCTTTGGGAGTTTCAAACACCTTGGAATGATTGTCCAAGACTTGTTGGAGATCTGCAGAAATAGATGATTTTGATGTTGGAACTTCTAGTGAGCATAATTGTGCAAGTACACCTCGTTGTTCTTTCTTTAGAAGCTTTTTCATGCCATTAGAGCTTATTATCCTTCCCGGCTTCCCTTCAATACCCCGTAATTCGACTTCCTTTCCTTCTGAAAAAAATTTCAAGAAAAGTTCTTGAAAATTAAAAGCTACTGTCCCCAAAGATTGTAACCATTGTACTCCTAGTACAACATCAGCACCTCCCATAGGAATGGAAAGCATTGGACTTGTTGTACATATTTACCCCTGCTTGTGAATTTTGGCTTGCTACCTCATTCAAATCCTTTTTAAAAGCTCCATCGTGGCCTAAAACCTCATGCTTCTGTTTGATAATACCGTCTCCGCCCGAAAATCCGCTCTGCAAAGGTTTAAAAACCCGCAATTTAAATTTATTGGACCAAAGCTCCAGGGCCATAGCCCCTTTCCTGTCACCGCCACATGACCGGAGCCCAAGAAAACCACAAGATAAAAGGAGAAGGGCTTATCATTTTATATTTCGGGTGCAATGGCGACCGTCCGATCGAAGTCAAATCAACGGAGTGGCAATCGCCCTGTGTGGAGGGTCCCACGTGCAGAAAAACGGCGTTATTATCCCGCACCGCTCCCACTGGGCAGGCGGTATTCAGCATGAGAATGGCGATTCCATAGATCAGGCGCCGTGTGTCCCTGAGTACGGTTTCTGAAACCGCTCCCCTGCGCGTTAAAGCTCGTACTGTGACCGGGCAGCGGAATTCGTCTGAACTGTCAGATCTGGCGATGCCAATCCGATGATGGGTATCCTCCAGAGTCGCCCACCCGTTATCTCGTGTCCGCTACATCTTATGGCCCACCATCGTGCTGCTATCATTGATTCTCAGTCGTTGATCTGTGTTTGCAATCCGACGGCCCAGGATACAGTCCCTTCCGTCCATTGACTCCGTTACCACGTCAGTTCCCCATCTGTCTATCGTACATCCACGTGTCTCCGTCTCGTGCACCCATAATATTTGTCCCCACTATATATATATATATATATATATATATATATATATATATATATATATGTGTGTGTGTGCGTTTATATGTGTTTTCATTCGCATTTGTCGTTCTTCAGCCACCACCTCCGCACTGTGTTACGTAGAAGAATCCACTTTCCACCTGTGCGTCAGAGTCCCATTGTGTTTCCTCCGCAATTTTTCGTATTCCTATCATTTGTTCATGTCCACGATGCCATTCTCACCTACCTCTCCACGCCCCTTGCTTGTGAGTCTGGTTTATCTAATGTTTTTAGGTTTTGCAGGTTTCGAGATGATAAGAGGCCTCATAATTCATCGCCTCCATCGCAGAAGATAAAGGGTGTGTCAAAGGACGATATTCCGCTGGTGAAATTAAAAGAGGGGGCCGAGGATAGGTGTGATAAATGACCACCATTAAAGAAGACAAAGACATGAGTTTACAGAACCCTCCAGAGAAATTCGCCTTACATTAAAGATCCAGGATCCAGATTCAAAGATAAAGGCTGATAGTACAGTACAAAATCACAGATTATCTCAGGGTTATTACGACAGCAGATCCTACTTCCAGCAGAAGGCGGAGAACTATATATATTTTATTATTTGTGTCTATTATATATGGAGATTTTCATCTCCCAGCATTTATTTCTGTAGACAGATTGTAAAGTACAAACATTTATAGTTAGTCATTCCTTGAGTGGCATGAATACTTTCCACCATTTTATTCAAAATAAGTTATTAAATGCTTTCCATCTACCTCCTCCTCTAGAATTCTCTATCTTTTCTATAAAGGCCCGAAAAGAAGACATGGGAGGGGTTCCATATTTATGTCAGCAAACTGTGCAGTGAAAAGGCTTTTGTATACATTTTGTAATATTTCTGTATGAAGGTTCAGAGCCCGTAGGGTCTCAGTGAGGAGGAGTTATAACTGTAACGAGGATTCTGGTCTTTGATATCTCACAGTATGTAATTTCTCTTATGTGTTAATACAATATCTCTTTCATGCATATTATCTTCTTGTATCATGTTCTAAAATGCGAGTGGCTCACTAGTTTGCAGTAAGGATTCATCCTTGTTGATGCCCTTTTCTGGAATTAGCCAAGCGCTTTAAATAGGCCTAGTTGTGATATACTGTTCCATGTTCATCTCATCCATATTTTCTGCTATATTAGTTGCTTGAGGAGGGTTCTTTTAAAACGCCATTGTCATATAAGGATTCATAAATTGGTATGCCCTTATATGGTTCTGTTGTGTATCTGGGTATCAGTCTCATGTCAGCTAATATCTTCTTAAGTTTCTGCATTACACTCACTTTCTGATGATTGATTTCTGTGATATATTATTTGAACTGGCCCTCTTTACAGTAAGTTGTCTCTTAACTGTCTGATGCCTTTGTATTGGAGTTTTACATGATGTTCCTACATTATTCTTATCTTTGTACCAGCTGCTGAGAGAGATTGGTCCCATTCAAAACTAATTTCCTTGTTCAAACAAGAGATAGTAGGAAGGCATTTGGATTGACAACCCAAGCTATATTACGTGTCTCCCTGCTATATTAAGATGTCCTAGGCACTGGTCTATAGCAACTCTAGACTGTCTCTAGGGGGGTGACAAAATCATCCACAACAGGACTAGTCAATACATATTCCCCCATGGTTAGCTTGATATTATGGCATTTCCCAGAGCAATTTATAGTTCCTCCATTTGCAACCATCACTTGGCATTCTGGTGCTGGGTATAGGAAACAATTTAATTCCTTGGCTACCTTACAATGAATAAAATTATGGGTGCTACCTAAATCAATCAACACTATTACCTTTTTCTTCTTGATCTGTCCTGCTATCTTGAGAGTTTGAGGAGTGGTAATTCCTGCCAGTGCATTACATGATATGGTCGGATTCATTTCTTCCTCTTCTATGGCTGGTTCTTGGTGTGTATCCTCTTCTTGTTCATTTTCTTCTTCTTCTTCACAATCTATGTAAAATAATTTCTTTTCAGCACACTTATGACCTTTGGTGTATTTTCTATCACAATTGTAGCAAATCCCTTTTGCTCTTTTTTCTTCCAATTTTTGTGGTGTCAACCTTGTAGGTTGTGGAAATCTAGGCGTAGCAACACTTCCTTCTTTATAGAATTGAGTGGTAGGCTTCCTTGTCACCATTATTTTACATTCAACTTTTCTTGCCAACCTGAATGCCTTCTCTAATGAATCTGGTTCCAAAACATGAACTTCATGTTGGATGTTATCCTTTAATGTGCCTATGAAGAGATCGATGCTGTGTTCCTCTGGAATATCAGTTACCCTTATATTCAATTTTTGGAAGTCCTCAATGTGCTGCCCCACTAAACCCTTTTGTTTGAGATTTATCAATTGGCTAAAGAAGGTGTTGCTCTTTGTATCCTCATAATGTGCTATCATTTCCTCAGTAAAAATTGACCAAGTGACAATTTTTTTACGGGAGCAAAGCCATCGATACCATACAAATGTATTTTGTTCTAAATGTAAAGTTGCAATGCGTACCTTTTGTGTGTTTTGCACATTATGGAGATCAAATATTGCTCCATCTGTAGTATCCATGTTACAGGATCCTTTCCATCAAACTTCCTCATATCCATTTTTGGAATATGGTGGTTCTTCCCGCCAACATTAGAGGTTATGAAATCACGATTAACATTTATTTTGTTCTCATCATGAGGTTCTTCTACTATATTTCCACCATTAGGAATCGTTTCTTGTTTTAAGCTTGTCATCAAGCCTTCCATGTATGATTTTAAATCATTCTTCATGTTTTCCATGTTGTCTTTCATGTTTTCATCGATCTTAGCTTCCATGTCATCATCTTAGCTTCCATGCCCACTTCCATGCCATCCATCTTAGCTTCCAAACCATCCATCTTAGCTTCCATGCCTTTCTTCAAACCTTCCATCTTTACTTCCACGCCATCCATCTTAGCTTCCATGCCTTTCTTCAAACTGTCCATCTTCACTTCCACGCCTTTCTTCAAAACTTCCATTTCATTTTTTGTTGCTCTTTGTGAGAGTGAAATTTGTTGCACTTGCTCTTGTAATTTTGATAGATCATGTTGCAATTCTTCATCTTCATGAGTCATGGTAGAGCCTTCTGAAGGCTTAATGGGTGTTTAATTCTTTTTAGGGGCCATTTTAGAATCCAATATTGATACCTATTCTACAATATGCCCTTGGAATCAATTCAACTTGATTCTTCAAACAAGACTTATGCAATTCGAAAAACAAAATACACACCTTTTACTTGCTTTGAGGAGCTCGATATTGAAATTGAATTATATTTGTAATTGAAAATCTTCAATATCTGAAATTCAACCCTGTAGTAGCCCTCTGAAGCTTCTTTCAAATGCCACAGTTCTGATCTAATTTGGATTCCCCAAGAGAAAGTTGTGTCCAATCTCCCACAATGACCTAATTCTAGACTGGTTCAGTAGAGCAAACTTGTAGGACTTGCCACGTGTCACTGTTTCGTCTTTTGTCTCTGAAATTGATAGAAAAGAAACTACAGTCCGTTTACTTGCGACCACTTTTAACGGCACTCAAATCCACTGCCCAGAGAGAGAGTTATTGAAATTTTCCCACGATCACCTCTTTGAGATGAAATTAAGGAGCTTGAAAAAACACTACCTTCCACAGATCATATCTCCAAAAATATTGCGAACCAAGCTCTGAAATTGTTTGAAGAATTTTCTCAGGATTTCAGCTTCGCACCATATGAATTTCAGATTCTGAACCTTCGTAGAAAATTTTTTATAGCAAAAATGCCACGATGACCTGTTTAGGAGCTTGAAAAAATACCTAACTTCCACAGATGATATCTCTGTAAATATTGCGAACCAAGCTCTGAAATTTTTAGACAATCTGCCTTAGGATTTCAGCTTCACACCATAAAAATTTCAGCTTTTGAAACTTCGTAGACAAAAATTTATAGCGAAAATGCCATGATGACCTGTTTGGAGCAACGAAACCCTAGAATCCAAAGCTCTGATACCAAATGTTGTGTAACCAGCTTCAAAAATAGAAGAAAAGAGATATAAACGCCTTAGAAATAAGCCACTTCGAGGGGGCAACTCAATACATTACATAAATGCACAATTCTTGGATGATACAATTTACAAAACCTCCTTTCTATATATGAGGTCCATGGGGCCATAATCTAAATATTGATGTAGGCCACAATGTCATCCTAGCCGACCTAACAATAATAATTTAAGGGCACAATAATAACGATAAGGGAGTTACAAGGGTACAATAATAACAATAAGGGAGTTACTAACAATAATAAGGGACTATACTAGTGATATAGGGACCTAACGAAGTCAGTCGATTTCGTGGTAATGAAAGGTTCTTGTTTCCATGACCGCTTCAGGTTCCAATATGATTTTCCTTCCTCATCAAGTTCTGGCAATATTGTTTGAACTGGAAGATTTTCACCTATAACCTTCTTTAAGCATGAAACATGGAAAACTGGATGCACTCGCAAAGAAGCAGGAAGCTCCAATTTGTATGCCATAGTGCCAATATTTTGCAACACATTGTAAGGACCATAGTACTTTGGTGATAATCTATTATCCTTATTAGCTTACTTGAGGAACATTTGTTTGTATGGTTGTAGCCGTAAAAATACCCAATCTCCTACATCAAAACTTCTCTCGCTGCGATGTTGATCTGCCTGTTGTTTCATTCGATTTTGTGCCAAATTCAGGTTATCCTTTAAGAGTTGGAGAACTTCTTACTGATGCTCGATGTGATCTTCCACTGCTTGAACCTTCGAATTTTCTCTTAAATATGATGTGATGGATGGTGGATGATATCCATAAAGTGCCATAAATGGGGTCATTTTTGTGGCAGTATGGAAGGAAGTGTTATACCACCATTCAGCGAGAGGTAACCACTTGACCCATTGTGTTTGTTTATCAGATACAAAACAACGAAGATATCCTTCCAGACATTTATTTACTATCTCAGTTTGACCATCATATTGAGGATGATAAGATGCGCTATGAGCTAATTGAGTACCCAAACAAGAAAATAACTCCGTCCAAAAATTTCCAGTAAAAATGGGTTCTCTGTCGCTCACAATAACCCTTGGGCTTCCATGTAGCTTTTGAATTCTGTCCATAAATGTAGTAGCAACTATGCTTGCTTTAAATGGATGAGATAATGCACAAAAGTGTGCATACTTGGTAAGTCTATCAACTACCACCATGATGACACTCTTTCCTTCGGACTTAGGTAAACCTGTGATAAAATCCATTGAAATCTCCTCCCAACGTTGACTTGGAATGGATAAAGGTTGTAGAAGTCCCGGGGTCTTAATTGTTTCCACTTTATTTTGCTGGCAAACCAAACATTACGCCACAAACTTTTGAATATCAGATTTAAGGCCATCCCAAAAAAATTATTTCTTCACCCTGTGGTAAGTTTTTAAAAATCCTGAGTGTCCTCCTAAAGGAGAAGTGTGCAATTCCAGAAGAATCTTTTCTTTTAGTTGGGAATTCTTACAAAGATATAAGCGATCTTTGTACCATAAGGAATCATTTTTCCAACTAAATGTATTAGATGTACTAGGATCTTGCTGCAATTTTTGAATGAGTGTCCATATATCTTTGTCCTTATTCCATTCATCTCTTGCTTCGGTTATCCAATCTGGTTGGATAATAGAAATGGCACAAAGCAATGCTTCCACCTCTTCATTCTTTCTTGAGAGTGCATCTGCAACAACATTAAGCTTTCCTTTTTTGTAGACTATTTCAAAGTCATAACCCAACATCTTTGTGAACCACTTTTGCTGCTCTTCTGAAGATAGTCTTTGTTCCAAAAAGTGTTTAAGACTATCATGATCAATTTTTACCTTGAAGTGTCTTCCCATTAGGTAATTTCTCCATTTATTTAGTGCATGCAGTATTGCTAACATTTCCTTCTCATAAATAGGTTTATGTAAATACTTTCCTTTGATTGGACGATTTTCAAAATAAATGGGTCTTCCTTCCTACATTAAAACAACACCAATTCCATTTCCTGAGGCATCACATTCCACAATAAAGGTTTTTGTGAAGTTTGGTGTAGCTAAGACTGGTGCTAGGCACATTGCCTCTCTAAGATGTTCAAAGGCCTTAGTTGCTTCAGGATTCCATGAAAATGCATATTTCTTCAATAATGTTGTTAGAGGTGCTACTGTTCTCCCATAATTCTTAACAAACTTGCGATAATACCCTGTTAACCCAAGAAATCCTCGCAACTGCTTTATGGTTGTGGGGACTTTCCATTCCTTAATGGCTTTAATTTTGTTAGGGTCTACTTTAACAGCCTCGTGAGATACAATATGACCCAGATATTCCACCCCTTGTACTCCAAAGAAGCATTTGGATGTTTTTGCATATAATTGTTTCTCTTGCAATAGTTTGGGCACCCTATCAACATGTTCAACATGATCCTTCCAAGACCTGCTATAGATTAGTATATCATCAAAAAATACTAGCACAAATTTTCTAAGGAAGGGTTTGAAAATGGAATTCATCAACCCTTGAAATGTAGAAGGTGCATTGGTAAGGCCAAAAGGCATGACCAAACATTCATAATGACCCTCATGAGTTCGAAATGCTGTTTTTGGAATATCTTCAGTCTTCATTCTAATTTGATGATATCCTAAATGAAGATCCAACTTGGTAAAATAAATTGCTCCATGTAATTCATCCAATAATTCATCAATCACAGGAATGGGAAATTTATATTTAATAGTGATATTATTGAGCTCCCTATAATCCGGACACATTCACCATGATCCATCCTTCTTGTGTACCAATACTACAGGAGCAGAGAAAGAACTTTGACTAGGTTGAATTATACCCGCCTCTAACATTTCTACAATCATGTGTTCAATTTCGCTTTTTTGCGACATAAGGATATATATAAGGCCTGATGTTTGGAGGAACACTTCCTGGAATCAAATGAATATCATGATCATGATCACGACTAGGTGGGAGTCCTTTGGGAGTTTCAAACACCTTGGAATGATTATCCAAGACTTGTTGGAGATCTGTAGAAATAGATGATTTTGATGTTGGAATTTCTAATGAGAATAATTGTGCAATTCCTCCTCGTTATTCTTTCTTTAGAAGCTTTTTCATGACATTAGAGCTTATTATCTTTCTCGGCTTCCCCGCAATACCCCGTAATTCGACTTCCTTTCCTTCTGAAAAAAATTTCAAGAAAAGTTCTTAAAAATTAAAAGCTACCGTCCACAAAGATTGTAACCATTGTACTCCTAGTACAACATCAGCTCCTCCCATAGGAATGGAAAGCATTGGACTAGTCAATACATATTCCCCCATGGTTAGCTTGATATTATGGCATTTTCCAGAGCAATTTATAGTTCCTCCATTTGCAACCATTACTTGACATTCTGGTGCTGGGTATAGGAAACAATTTAATTCCTTGGCTACCTTACAATGAATAAAACTATGGGTGCTACCTGAATCAATCAACACTATTACCTTTTTCTTCTTGATCTATCCTTCTATCTTGAGAGTTTGAGGAGTGGTAATTCCTGCCAGTGCATTACACGATATAGTCGGATTCATTTCTTCCTCTTCTAGGGCTGGTTCCTGGTGTATATCCTCTTCTTGTTCATTTTCTTCTTCCTCTTCATAGTCTATGTAAAATAATTTCTTCTCAGCACATTTATGACCTTTAGTGTATTTTCTATCACAACTATATCAAAGCCCTTTCGCTCTTTTTTCTTCCAATTGTTGTGGTGTCAACCTTGTAGGTTGTGGAAATCTAGGCGTAGAAACACTTCCTTCTTTATAGAATTGAGTGGTAGGCTTCCTTGTCACCATTATTTTACATTCAAATTTTCTTGCCAACCTGAATGCCTTCTCCAATGAATCTGGCTCCAAAATGCGAACTTCATGTTGGATGTTATCCTTTAAAGTGCATATGAAGAGATCAATCCTTTGTTCCTCTGGAATATCAGTTACCCTTATATTCAATTTTTGGAATTCCTCAATGTGCTGCCCCACTAAACCCTTTTGTTTGAGATTTATCACTTGGCTAAAGAAGGTGTTTCTCTTTGTATCCTCATAATGTGCTATCATTTCCTCCATAAAAATTGACCAAGTGACAATTTTTTTACGGGAGCAAAGCCATCGATACCATACAAATATATTTTGTTCTAAATGTAAAGTTGCAATGCGTACCTTTTGTGTGTTTTGCACATTATTGAGATCAAAATATTGCTCCGTTTGTAGTATCCATGTTACAGGATCCTTTCCATCAAACTTCCTCATATCCATTTTTGGAATATGGTGGTTCTTCCCTCCAACATTAGAGTTTATGAAATCACGATTAACATTTATTTTGTTCTCATCATGAGTTTCCTCTACTATCTTTTCACCATTAGGAAACATTTCTTGTATCAACTTTGTCAAACCTTCCATATCTGCTTTTAGATCATTCTTCATGTTTTCCATTTTTTCATCGATCTTAGCTTCCATGTCATCCATCTTAGATTCCATGCCAGCTTCCATGCCATCTATCTTAGATTCCACGCCTTTCTTCAAACCATCCATATTATTCTTCACACCATCCATCTTTGCTTCCATGCCTTTCTTCAAAACTTCCATTTCATTTTTTGCTACTCTTTGCGAGAGCAAAATTTGGTGCACTTGCTCTTGTAATTTTGATAGATCATGTTGCAATTCTTCATCTTCATGAGTCATAGTAGAGCCTTCTAAAGGCTTAATGGGTGTTGAATTATTTTTACAGGGCATCTTTTAGAACCCAATACTGATATCTATTCTACAATATGCCCTTGAAATCAATTCAAGACTTATGCAATTCGGAAAAAAATACACACCTTTTTCTTGCTTTTGAGGAGCTCGATCTTGAAATTGGATTATCTCTGTGATTGCATCACTTAAATATTTGAATTTTAGTATCAACTTAGCCCTATGAATTATATTTTGAATGCCATAGGTCTGACCTGATTTGGATTCTCCAAGACAAAGTTGTGTCCAATCTCCCACAATGACCTAATTTTGGATTGGTTCAGTAGAGTGAACTTGTATGACTTGCCACGTGTCACTGTTTCATCCTTTATATCTGAAATTGATAGAAAAGAAACTACAATCCGTGTAATTGTGACCACTTTTTACGTCACTCCAATCCGATTCTCAAAGAGAGAGTCATGAAGATTTTCCCATGATCACCTCTTTGAGATGAAATTCAAGAGCCTGAAAAAGCACTACCTTCCACAGATCATATCTCCGAAAATACTGCGAAAAAAGATCTAAAATGTTTTGAAAATTTTCCTTAGGATGTTGGATTTGCACCCTAAAAATTTCAGCTTCTGAGACTTCGTAGAACAAAATTTATAGTGCAAATTCCACGATGACCTGTTTAAGAGCCTGAAAAAATACTTGATTTCCACAAATCATATCTCCAAAAATATTATGAACCAAGCTCTGAAATTGTTTGACGACGTTCCTCAAGATTTTGGCTTCGCACCCTAAAAATTTCAGCTTTTGAGGCTTCGTAGAAAAAAATTTATAGTGAAATTTCCACGATGACCTGTTTGGAGTAGCGAAACCCTAGAATCTAAAGCTCTGATACCAAATGTTGTGTAACCAACTCCAAAAATAGAAGAAAAGAGATATCAGCGCTCTAGAAATAAGCCACTTCGAGGGGGAAACCTCCAATACATTACATAAATGAACAAATCTTGGATGATACAATTTACAAAACCTCCTTTCTATATATAGGAGTCCATGTCGCCATAATGTAATCCTAGTGGGCTACAATGTAATCCTAGCCGACCTAACAATAATAATTTAAGGGCACAATAATAACAAAATGGGGGTTACAAGGGTACAATAATAATAATAAGGGGATTACACTAATAACAGTAAGGGGCTATACTAGTAATACAGGGACCTAACATTAACATTAATCTCATACTTTTTGCTGGGATGTATTAGAATTCTAAACATGTTTGCCAAAGTAGCAAGAGAATCAACAATACAATTCTACTTTCTAGGAATCATGCATAAAGTATATTCATAAATGTTTTGAGAATATCTAAGACAACATCATGATATTATTGCATCCTTGAATTTTTGGCCTGGTATTCCACTTTTACCTGCTTGATAATCAACTTTGAGTCACCAAAAACTGAAATATTTTTAGCCCTTAATTTCTTAAGAATCTTAAACCCGAAAATTAAAGCTTCGTACTCGGCTTCATTATTTGAACAATTGAAATCAAGCTTGTATGAAAAAAACCTGACATTAGGAGGAATCTTATCTAATTGATTCATTGGGATATGAATCCAAATTCCTATTCCAACTCCTTCTCTTTCCACTACTCCATCGAAATCCATAGCCCAAAGACTCTTTTCCTAATCAAGAAGTTCAAATTAGGATGGATGATCTTTGTTTTATATTTGTTGATCTGATGTCTCAAAATTCTCTATTTCTTTCACTAATTCTTTGGCTTATCAGCTGATGAACTTGGCTACAAATCAACCTCTTTCTGTTCTGTCTTTTCTTCATTGAAAACTTCTTCGACAGTACATGAAATTTCTAAAATTTCCTCTTCTTCTACTCTCTGACTATCTACATCAATTAGAATATCATCATTAAAAAAAATGAAAGACTCTAAATCAGTATGTACAATGTGTATAGGGTGATTATTAGGTTTCTATTTTATGGTAATCATGTACTTCATCTTTGTTTCTCGGTACAATTTTTTGAGTTGACCAAACACTGGTATAGTAGCATAAGTAAAATCGAGCTGCAAAGTACCTTTCAGCTTTACTCTCCACGATCGTGAGAGCAACATCCTGTACCTTGGAGGTATATCAGCCACAACCACATCCATCAAGACATTCTTTTGGGGAATTTTATCAAGAGACATTATCAAGTCTTTAATAAGACCGACACCTCACTCTATCAGAATCAAAGGAATAGAGGTCATGATATGGGCAAGTAATATCTAATCCCAATTTTTCCATTACATCTTTCAGCATGGGATTGTGACATGCTCCAGAATCTAACATGGCCTTATGAAGGATGAAATCATGAACTCTAAGATGGAGGTAAAATGGTGGGAGTTCACTATCATGTAACTTTATGTCTATGGTTGGGCCAAACAAAAATTTAGGGTGATCATCACTGACATTGACCATATCAAAAATTTGGTCTACTTTAAGCATCTTAGCTACGTGAAACTTATACTGATCATTATTTACAAGTTCAATTAAAGGAATGGAAAATTTCAGCTTGGAAATTTCATTCTATAAACTAAAAAAATTGGGATGTTTCTCTACCTATTTGGAAGTGGCATCCTTCCTTTCAGACTGTTTTTTGGAGGGAATCTTGTTTCTCTGACCTGCAGTTTGTGTTTCCTTATCCTTGTTTGGATTGTTGGTTGATGCCTCATTGTTCTTCTTCTGGTTTGTAGTAGAAGGATCCTTGTCTTTTTGCTGATTGGTAGAGATCTATTTTTGGGGCTGAGTATCCTTTGGAGAATTTGGCTTCTTCTAATTTGAAGTGATAACAACGTTTCTATTCCTAAAGGTCTATTCCTTTTCATTGAGCTAAGGGCATTTTGAAAACCTCACTGATAATATTCTGTCTTTTTTGCTATCATATAATCATTTGAAGGGACAAATTTCTAATCATCAGATTGATCAACCTCAAGTTCTTCAATGTAATCTTCATCTTTGGTTAAGAAAATCGGTTGCCCATCATTATCAAAGAGAGGATTCTCTTCAAGAATTTCACCTTCTTCCTCATCTGACCGATCATAGTTTTGCTGAAGTGGTGTTCTAATTTGCTGTTGTGCTTGCTAATCCTAACCTCTCTACTCTCTTTGCTTGATTCTGAGTTGAGGTTTTTGCTGTTGTTGTCCTCAGAAATTGGGATTCTAGATCTGATTTTCTGCCTACCTATCCAATACTGTCATCCTATCCATCATTTTATCCATAGTTCTAGTCAAAGATTCCAACTTACCATCTAAAGAAGTATATGGCTCCTCCTTAATTGTTACCCTTATTTCTGTAGGCTGCATACCCCCAAGTAGGCTGCTACACTGCTTCTTGAAAGGAAGATGGTTCAGTCAAAATACATTTTCTCATGAGAGCCATGTATCCAGTAAATCAGTCAAGAGAATTTATTTGTCTACATTGTGAAGTAGGGGCTCCTACATTCTTTGCAACATCAAGTCTCAGCCTATCAGCTTCTGTGGTGCACATTTTTCCATTTCTGATGGATGGCTCTCAATGAGTGATTTCCTCCACTCCATGAAGCTCCTCATGTGGTTGATCCACATCTTGAGACTCATCCTTAGGAACCAGCAGTTCCTCCTCTGCATGCAAGTCCAAATCACTCTCAAGGGACAACTGCATGGCTTTCCCCTTATCAAATTTTATATCCCGTCACACAACAGTCATTATACTGTTTGGAAAATACACACGATAATTATGGGGTGTTTCTGTGTACCCCACAAAAATCCCAACATTAGTAGTCGATTCCAGCTTCTTCCCGGCGTCCTTGGTCACATGCACATAAATAGATGAGCCAAAAATATTAAAGTGTGAAATATCAGGTTTCTTACCAGTGAAAGCCTCTTCAGGTGTACTCATGCCAGATACTCTATGAGGGCAACGGTTTTGCACATAAACCACAGTGTTGCATGCTTCCACCCACATATTAATTGGTAGGCCTTGATCATGAAACATTGCTCGCACTGCACCCACGATATTTCTATTCTTCCTCTCCGCGAGCCCATTCTACTATGGGTTATGAGGCGTTATGAGTTCTTTTCGAATTTCTTCTTTGCTGCAGAATCTCTTGAATTCATTAGAGATGTATTCTCCACCATTATCGCTCCTAAGAGCCTTCACTTTCTTCCCCTAATATTTCTCCATCAATGGCTTAAACTCACAGAACTTAGAGAATGTTTGATCTTTCTTCTGCATGAAGAAGATCCAACATTTATGAGAAAAGTCATCAAAAAATATTATATAGTACTTATGTTTTGTTGTTGAAGCAACTGAGAATGGCCCACACACGTATGTGTGAACTCTTTGAAGGATCCCCAAAGCACGGTTCTCATTCTCATGAAAGATGGAGTTTACATACTTTCCCATGTTGCAACCCTTGCACTAATCTAACTGAGAAAGTGTTCCCATTGGAAGTCCAATAGATATTTGCTGCATGACTTTCAAGGCTTCATGATGAAGATGGACCAATCGCCTATGCCATAATTCATCCTCATTGCGACTCACCACTTTTTCTGCCTTGCCCATCATAGCAGTGCAACCATGTACCTCTAGCTTGTAGAGATTCTTAACTCGAATCCCTATCCTCTTGGCTTGGCCCATTGTTTTGTGTCACAGGAAATATTTTCCATCACTAAAAGAAACATCATAGCCTTTGTCCTCCAACATTGTGACTGAGACCAAATTTTTCTTCAGACATGGTACATGCATTACATATTTTAATTGAAATGGTTTACATTACTCCCTATGAAATTTAATGGTACCAATCCCGGTAGCATTGTACCGTCCATTGTCACCCATATCAATATGCATCTGGAGACCTTTCTCTTCCAATTCACTGAAAATTTCCTTATCTCCCATCCTATGAAAGGAAGTGCCACTATCCAAATACCACACTGATCCCAATGCACTTGACACCATGCATGTAGTCAAGGAGAATTCAAGCTCAAATTACAAGGAAAGGGCCTCACCAGCTGTAGATCTAACAACCTTCTTGTTCTTCTTCTTTTCTGGACATTCAGTAGCAAAATTCCCATGTTCGTGATAGTGAAAACACTTCACGTTGGACATGTCCTGCTTATTGCTTTTAGACTCAGATTTAGAATGGAATTTCCTCCCCTTCCCCTTCTTTGCCTTGGCAGCAAAAGCAAAATCCTCTTCAACATCATGCTTTGATGAAGAGCTATCTCTGTTGTTTCGTCTGAACTCCTCCTGCACCAAATCCGACCACAGTTGTTCCCAACCTGGAAAATTTTCCCGTCTGTTGACAGAGTCTTCATAATTGTGCCAACTATTAGGAAGTCCTAGAAGAGACAAACTCACCAAATCATCATCAGCAACTGTTATTCCCACACTCCGCAGTTCATCCCAACTATTAGGTCTCTGTAATTTGCAAGATTGGCAAATACAAACTACAAAGCCTACATATGAACCACTTTGGGATTCTAGGATCTAGCCCTCTTGAATCCAGAGAGGGTGTTATCTCCCTATAATCAGCAAGATTGGAAAAGTCCGATCATAGAAACAACATCGTTTCAACCACTTTGGGATTCTAGGATCTAGCCCTCCTGAATCCGGAGAGGGATCTCTCCAATAAGTGCAAATATGGATTTGTCTTTGAAGTCTTGGGTAATGATATTAGGCTAGTTATGAAGGCCGAGGGTTTTTTTTGTTTTTGGATGGTTGAGTATGATTACCATTTGAGGTGGAAAGTTCTAAATGCAAAGAGTTTCAAAGGTGAGAAGTTGCAAGAAAATAGAACAAGCTTTGGCTAGGAAGATAGATAATTGCAGGTTTTAGTCCATTGGGCTATGGAGTCAAAATAGGGTTTAATTGAAACAACAAGAGGCAAGAGTGGTCCATGGGGCAAGTCATCTATGTCTAAGGATCTCTTTGAAGTTTTATTTATGGAATGAAATGATACAACAAGAAGGGTAATTAAATAGATCAAGAACAAAGAGCAACCTAAGATCTGGTAAGTACTTTTAAACTAGCCAACTTTTGACATACACTTAAGAAAGATGTAAAAGTAATCTAAGATCAGGTAAGTACTTCTAAACTAGCTTGATTTTGAAGCACTTTCAATAGAAAACACTTAAACACAAGGGAAACACAAATGATAACAAAGAATGGCCTAAGATATGGTAAGTAATTTTAAACTAGCCAGCTTTCAACACATTCCAAGGGAAACATTCAGACAGACTTTGGGGAAAAAACTAGGACCAAGGCATACCATATCTTCCTTAGTTCATCTCTACTTAACATGTGCTAAAAGTAACATCCAAGAACAATATTCAGCTAAGATAATAGGACGAGGGAACGCCAGCATTCCTATGCTTAAACTAAATTAAATCATTCCTAAATAACACAGATTGGAAGAAAACATTCAGATAAAGATTTTCAGTCAGAGAAGGGTATTGATATACAGTAGGTCCTAACTCTATGCATGCTGTTCTTTATAGGAGAAGATGAACACAGTGAAAAAGGAAACAAAATAACAAGTCACAATGAGAAAAACATCACCGTCAACATAGACTAGGATCCCATAAATCAACTTGTATTGATGCTCCAAACCAGTTACAGCTTCAAGTCCAATGCTTTAGTTTAACAATCATCTACAGTTCCCAGGCTAACTTATCTATTACAAGCAGAGCTCCAAGAGCCAGTGAACACTATTTACAAGTAGAAGTCTCAAGCTCAATTACATTTCAATGCTCAGTAGCCAACTCAACCAACATGTTCTCATCTTCTACAGAAGTATTTATAGAAGAATGAGGAGGTGAGATCTGATAAAAGATCTCCTAGGGAAATTAATACAGTCTTAATGGATTCTCGGCCTTTAGGGGGCTCGATGAGGAAGCATACATATGTATCCTCTGTATTAAATGATTTACATTAAAAATTAAGCTCAGTGGGAGCTTTTGTTGACCTTTGAGGCTTTGTGTCATGCTATAGTAACTTTGCTGAAGTTTTTGCATTAAGTTCCTTTGGCAGAATTAATCATTTGGCTATGCTGAGGCAAATACCTGATTTGATCAATAACTTCGACCTCTATTTGAATGCTTTGAGGCAACAGGTGGCACTGTAGTAGCTAGGAGGAATCAATTTTCCTCATATGTGGCAGTGGAGGCTTTCTATCTGATAAAACCCTTCTGATTTTCTTTTAATTGTATTTTAATTTGGAGGATTAGGATTTTGATAATCAATCTTAGCTGTAATCCCCAAATTGTTTTCAACCTTATGTTCTGCTGTGTTTTGTCTTCGACACTGATACTCTTTTAATTCATTTAACTATTTCTTGTAGATGTGCAGGCCCCGCAGTGCTCATATGGCATCAATGCCTCATGAAACACTGATGAAACATGGAGTTTGAACCCTGTGAATGATTCCTTTTGATGAATCGAAGGCGGGAGAATCATCATTCTCAGCCTTCATATTTTTTTTGATATAATGGAAAACCATTGAAAACCCTACACAATACGAAAAATATTATAAAATCCTACGTTATATAGGTTTACTGCTTCAGAGAGTGTAGGGAGAGAGCGTGGTCGTTGGATGGCATCATCCAACGATCGAGATCTGTTTTGGGAGGTTAAAAAAGGAAAGCAGGTGAAAAATAAGTCAGAACCATCGATCGTGGAATGATCGACGGTCAGGATTGATCGGGAGGAAGTAAAGCGAAGGAATCACTTTACGAAGAAATGGAAAAAATTTGATGGGATAAGGTTAAAATCTTTTGTTAGGAGGAAAAATGGTTAAAAATAGAGTTGGGAGTTTCAGGATGATCGTGGGCCATCGGATGAGATCGGCCCACAAGATCAACAGTTGAGGAGGCGCATGGAAAACACACATGGAAAGAGGGAAAATGGTTTCGGGGATGGAAACCATCATTTTCGCTTGAGGAAAAGGCGGGTAGGCGGTATTTCCCTTTGGAACGCGATACGCGTCCCCGCCCAAAATGTGTCATTAGGAAACCACCCATTTCACGTGGCCTTGGGAGAAATAAATTTTGCACTGAAAGTCACGCGACTTTGAACGAGGTCCGTCGGATCTGGGGCCTCAGATCTGACAGTGGAGAACGAGCATGATTCTGGAAAGACGCGTGAGCGGAAGTAAAGGGAGGGGGAGTTTATCCCTCGAGCATCTTTTGGGCGCGATCACCGTCCGATGAGTCGGCCTCATATTGGACGGTGCACGTCAATATCGCGTCGGGCCCATAGTCGGCTTTTAATGCATGATGAGGGTGGTATCACCACACTGCTCAAGGCCACATGTCAACCAGTGGCGCTGATCGCTGCCGAATGAGGAAAGCCGCTTTCCTCTTAAAAGCGGTGTGATAAAAACTGGCCGACTTTTCTTTTAATATAACGACAAAAAACATTTAAAACCCAAAAAATTTAATACGAACAAAGGTTTTGTGTGTCGGGAGGGTTTTATATTTGTGATTTGGCTTCGCACCCGCCTGCGGGGCCATGGTCTATATGGAAAGCCATATCACCGGGGAGTTTATAGATGAAAGGCTAATCATAATCAGAGCTTTTAACATGGCAAAAAGACTTGTGTGATCGGATTTTTACGATGCGATAAGTGCTTGGATGGCTAGCTCTTGGTTCCAGCACCAAGGCGTATGTAGTGGAAATCGTTAAGGACTTAGCCCAAGGTGGCTTAAACCTTTACACAAAAATATGTATTTTTTATGAAGTTTTCAATGCTTTTCAAGGATTTTGAGGGTTTCGATAAGGTAAAGAAAGAGTCTTAAACCTTATTAAAAGGGGTTTTGATGGAGTGGAAAAGGGGAAAAATATGAAAATGAAAGATTTAATGGGAAATGAAGGGGGTAAAAATGAGGTTAGTTTTGGAAGAGGAGGAAGGGGGAAGATGGTGTTTGCAGCATTATTTTCTCTTGGAAATTAGTAGAATTTCTGAGTGTAAAATGGGCACAGCAGTGAAGATTTGGACAGAGGCATGAAGCCTTCAAGAGTCTTCAACAGCCAACACTTTTTTGCAATAAAATTTGTTCCTTGAAGGCTCCAAAAATCATTTAGCCACCTTTTGGTATAACAAATTTCACAGGTGGCTAATAGTGGCTCCACTTGGGGATGGTGCCTTCTTGAAGGCATCAAGAACTTCAGACTTGCATTCTCTGGGAGGCTGATCAGTGCCTCATCCATTGGGCTGCCTTTATTTTTGTGGATGATCTTCTTTTGCTCTTAAACATATTAGAAGCCATGAAAAACAATGGATCTTTCATCAACAAGCTTTCTACCTACCCAATCCTACAGATCTAACATTTTTTCTTCATTAGAGTGCACTTGGATTGGAAAAATCTTTTACAACATTTTATTCTTTTTGAAAGCAGGAAATATAATCTATTTCTGCTCCTTATTTCTCCATGGACTCAGATTAAACAGTTGAGCCCATTATTATTCTCTACCTAATCTACTATCTGTTGGGATTAAACTGTCCAACAGATTTTTATTCTCTATATTGTACAAAAGAAATTTAAAATCATACAAGTCAGGATTGAATAGTCTAACTTGTGGTTGATCTATGGCATAAAAAAAAAACTACACATAGACATTATTTTGCAGAAATTTAAATCAAAATGGAAGGCTTAAGATCTGAAAGTTCAAGCTCTTCCTTCATCTCCTTTACAGCTCTGTTTTTTTCTTTTTGTTTGAGTTGTTCTGCTTGTATCCACTGGTTCAGATATTGAGCTGAATAGAACCAGTTTTACATCTTTTTTTACTCAGTAAATAAACAGTTTTGAGTCATCTTCTTTGGAAACTTAGGTTCAGATTTTGAGCATGTTTGAACCTTTAATTTATATCCTAAACTATCTACTGATAAGCCAAGATTAAACAGTTTGGAAAATCAAATTCACTATCCTATCAGCAGAAAATTTAAAACTAATTAGTCAAGATTAGGCTGTTTGACTAACTAGAAGTGTGTTCTTTAGGAGTGGAATTTGAGCTTACACACTTTCAGATTTGTTTGTCTTTTTTGGTATGGGGTTGTACCTTTCTTGTTTTCACAATCTGCCCTCTTTTCTTTCTTTCATTGTTTTTGTATTTTTGGTTTTTTCTAACTTTGAATGCAATGGTGGATGAAATATTTATAATGAGAAAAAAGATAAAAAGTCTTTCAGAACACTCATGGATCAAGAGAAGTAATGTTTAAGCATCCTACCATTGACAAGACCTCTAAACAATTCTGCTCCATTCAACTCCTACAAGAAAAATGCATTGTTACCAGCAGCTGAATGGATAGAGTAAGGGCAAGCCATAAGTTGTCAAATTTTCCATGCTTTCCCTTGTCTTCCCTCCTTGAGTCCCACTTTAAAACTTTGTCCCCAATTTTTAAATTGTTTGCCTTTGTTCTTCTGTCAAAAAGCTTTTTGATGTTGTCCTACTTCTGCAATGCTTTGTTATAAACCTCCTCTCTGGTTTGCTGAAGATGAATGGTTTGATTTATTCTTCTGATTATGTCACTATATTTAGTTTGCAATTCCTAAATCAACTTCATAACTGGTACACTAAGTCTGGTTGGAAAAATTGCATCAGTACCATACACAAGATGGAAAGGTGACATACCAATAGATCTCTTCAAAGTCAATCTGTCAGCCCAAAGTGCATGAACTAGCTTTGTGTGCCAAGAATTTTTGTTGTCCTCCAACAGTTTCTTGATTATGTTCACTAAACTCTTGTTTGAGGATTCTATAAGTTCATTACCTTGAGGGTAATAGGCCATGGAATGCCCCAATGTTATCTGATATCTGTGGCAGAATTCAACCATCTTCTTTGATCCAAATGTTGTTGCATTATCAGTGATGATCTTGGTAGGACAGCCAAATCTAGAGAGAATATTATTCTCTATGAGTTTTATAATAACAGAATCATTGGCCTGCCTACAAGGTATGGCTTCTATCCATTTAGTGAAGTAGTCTGTGGCAGTGAGAATCCATCTATGTTGAGCAGAAGATGGTGGATGGATTTCACCTATGAGTCAAGTCCCCACTATTGAAATGGAGCTTCAACAGTGATTGGATGCAGAAAAAGGGGTAGCAGCTTTCTTTTACCTTCAAAAAGTTGGCACTTATGGTAGGCTATGATCATCTTGTGCACATCATGAAAAAGAGTAGGCCAATAATAACCAGCCCTCAAAAATTTTTTGGCTGTTGTTGTTGGCCGGATAAATCGTTCTTGCGAACAAGACCGATCTCCCTAGTACTAAAATTATCTAGCAACAAATAGCCAAATAGACTAATCTTTCTCTAAGCATATATGATCTATGAAAAGCTCTATAGAGGTGTTAAGGACTTACCGTTTGTCTAGTGCTTGTTTGAAGTCATTTTTGTCCCTTGTGCACTTGAAGGAGTTTTCTTCGTAAACCTGTAGTCACAAACAAGCAAAATATTACATAGCACCTATATAGACATTATCATAAACCATGCTTATCATAGTGATCAAGGAATCTATGAAATAAACCATGAACAGACAGCTTATTGAAAAAAAAGGAGTATATTTGTATTAATTTCAAAAGAAGGAAAACCTTACAACCTGAGCCTTGATGTTGTACAGGCCTTCCCGGGGTCCGAAGTAGGAGTCTCCTCTACTTTGATAAGCTCTGAACTCCTCCAACCAAGACAAATAGAGGTATGTAATCTCTCCTCACAAAAGTCTTAGTTAACTAAGTATAAATCTCAACAGCACTTAACCTCAAATCTTATTAAGCCTGACCTCCCTTTGAGGCTACCCAATGCCTCTTTTTATAGTGGAAAAGAGGAGGTTTTCTGTTCCAAGTATGAAGGGATAGAATCCTCCTTCAAAGGGATAAGCTCCTCACATCAAGGGGTTAGCTCCATAAGGTAAGGGATACATGCACCTCACAAGAGTGGTTCTGCCCCCGCAAGATCCATTCCAGAAGCTTCCAGAATTTACTTTTATTGAGCTTTTTGGAATTTACTTGTGCCTTTTTGATCTTGCAGGGGTCCGCACCTTTAACATAGATAAAGTGCGTTCAGGTACGCAAGAGAGCTAAACATTAGGTGCGGGACTGCAGGCAAGATAGAGAGAAAGTGCGACACCAAAGTTTAGGAGATTTTTAGGAACATTTCTCTGATTTTCAAGGCCTAACATGAGGAACTGATATGTTAGACTTTTAGAGGAGGAAGTATGAGTATTAATGAGCTCATATAGTTAGCAGAAAGTCAAGGTGACAATTTTTAGTGTAACAAATTGCCCCCTAAAGTGAAAATTTTGGAATAGATGATGCTGAAGTCTGTCATATATGAAGAGTGCAGTACTTTATCATTTCAAGAATCATCCTGTGGACAGCCCAGTCGGAACCTGTAAAAACATTCAATGCAAAATATATATATATCATCACTGAGGTAGGCATTCCCATACTCAGATCAAAACTAACTAAAGAATAATTCAAACTGTTCTGATACAGGAATGATTTTGAGTACATCATGTTAGCGCTCGAATCTACCTTAGGCTAAAATAAGGTAAAACTCAAGGCAAAATCAAACCAAGCTCAGCCTCGTAGCTAGCCCTACGAGGACAGGAGAGGGCTCTCTCCGGGTCTATCTCGGCAAAAAAATATTCAAAGGGGCTGAGATGACTTATAATGAATACTGATTTTAGGCTAGTAAATAGATAGGAAAGTTTGATTTTGATTTTTTGGGTTTTTGTTGAAAAAATGGGAAAAACAAATTTGGGCTCAGGGATGAGGCCAGATCTTTGCAGAATTCGAGTTGGGGCAAGGTAGGCAGTAGTCTTGATGCTTTTTGATTATGTGTATGGATGGATCAGAATGAAAAGGAGCTGAAGAGGGCAAGGGAGAACAAGGATCCTCTCCAAACTGGCGAAAACATATAAAACTAAACAAATTTAAAGGAAGAGCACTAGAATTAATGGATTCTACCTCATTTACTCATTCATTTAGTTTCAGAAGAAAAAGAAGGGAATGGCATACATTAAAAATTTAAAGAAATTACAAAAAACTGAGAGAACACACCATCAAAACTGAAATCCACAAGAATCCCAACAGGTGCTGCAAAACCTCTGATCTTTCCTTAGCCAAAATGCAGAAAATATGTACAATAGTGTGTCAAACTTTTCCCAAGAGTCCAACCCTGAAAGTGTCTCAAAAAATACAATAAATAGACAATTATAACCCCTTTCCATGCCTCTAGGGGTCGAGCTCATGCTTCTAGGAGCAGTTTGAACCAATTCTAAACAAGGAGCTAAAATCTAGGCAGCCAAACAACTTGCCTCTAAAAGGAAGGAAACTGATTCTTTCACTTGATTTTCAATTTTTTGGGAGTGAATCATCTAGAACAGGTAAAAGTGAATCAAAGTTGCATTACAACCACAAAATTACATCAAGATAACTCAAAAATTACATCCACAATCAAAACTGGTCCAACTGGCCGAAATCCTGAGCTGGAAGATGAAAAATTAGCCAATTTTCTCTATGCGTCGCGCGCCTAAACTCTATGCGTCGCGCGCCTTTCAGCCTATTTTTGGGGCACTTCCTGGCATCAAAATCAAGCTCATTATAGCTTTTTGGAAAGCCCTGGATGTCTGATATCCAACCCAAGTGGAATTTCCCAATTTGGAGCTCATTTTCCCCTCCAAAACTTCATTCTCCCACAAGTACTTCCTGCTGGTGCAAAAGGTGGCAGAAAGGTGATTTTCATGGTGTTTTTGGCCCTTTTGATCATCCAGAACTTGGTGAAATGCTTTGGCCATTTCTGAGCACGCATAAATTACCATGAAAAATCCAAAAATACAAATTTTTCCTCCAGCAAGTGTCCCAATCATAAGCGCGCGTCGTGACGCGCTATGCGTTGGGCTGAAAAACCTGTTTTGAGACCAAAATTTTCCAAAATGACAAAAACTTCTCCAAATTTGCTGAAATTCGGAGCAAAGATCCCCCATCATGCCTCATGCTCAGCTGATGAAGCCTTGGTGAAAATCTGGAGTGGATCAGGCCTCTTTCGCCGTTTCAGTGCTCTGCTCAACCTTCTCTTCAGAATCTTCATTTTTGCTTTGCAAACGTGCATGCGGGCCCAATAATGACCTTTCATATGACGGAGCATGTATTTGTCTCTATTGGCCTTTGCCAAAAACTTCTCCAGATGAATTTTAACATGCGTGAGGCAAGTATCTTGATCAGCCGGTGTCATGTCACCTGGTCTCTTCCGGGCCAATTGTCGATCTTCACGGATTTGCCGTAGCTCTACATGTGTGTGCTGATCCTCCAGCTGTTTTTTACGCTACTCCAGGTAGTTTATCACCCACTGAGCTCTGTGCAATTTCACATTCAGCGTGTCAATCTCAGCCTTTTGCTCCTGGATGATCTCTTTCAGTTTCGAGCTAGGAGAGCTCGCATCAACATCGATGAGTGTAAAATCAGTGTCTCGGCCTCCTGAAGGGCCCTCATCGTGCATAGGCCTCTTGCCTCTGTCCTGAACCTGTACCTGTGCTGATGAAGAAGGCAAGACCCCTTCCACCCCAGGTGGAGATAGTACTCGCGCTGCTGATGAAGTCAACGAGACCCCTTCCACCTCGGGTGGAGAAAGTACTTGTCGTGTAGCTGCAAATAAGGCTCTGTGGCCTCGCTGATATGTCACATATACTGGAGCGCTGATATGCTCAGTCTCAGGAACATCAATCTGGTGTGAAGGCTCTCCCTCATCTTGAACTACCTGGGGAGGCGGCTGTGATGCTGTGAAGAAGTCACGGGAGATGAAATCCTCCCAAGCAATGCCCTGTTGTGTCAGCTGATGTATCACCATGATTTTGATCAGCGCGTAATGATATATGTTGCTATGCTGTTGTGCTGGGGTATTCTTCTGTACAAGAAATGTCATTCGCTCTATGTTGTGATACATGAAGTATGGAATGCTCATCATACGTACCCTCGTGAAATGAATCAACAAACGGATATGGTACGCATAGAGGCGCGAGAATCTGCCCTCGCAACTGAAATATCGAATGATGAGTTTCATCAATGGTGAAAACTCATCCTTCAGAAATATGAATGGAAATACCCTGCTCAGCTGCCTCAAATACCCAGGTTTGATGTATGGCTCATAGTAGGATTTCTCTAGCTGCCATCGTTTGTTCCATTCCTCTCCTATGTTTGGTATCCCGGTGGCCTGAGCAATGGTCTCTGGTGACAGAATGAAATCTACTCCGGCAAGGTTTACACGGCCATCATGTAGATGTAGAAAAAATAGGCGAGCTAGCTCATGATGATGCTGGGTTTGGGAAATCATCTCACAGTTATGGAAACATAGGCATATATATCAATAACACAAGTTTGGAAACCCCCACAATATCACTAACATTTGTTTCAAAACCCTATGAAGTGAATTTGGCAATGAATATAGGGTTTAATGCTCACCATATCAAATGCTTGTTTTTCCACATTCGAAACACCATAACATGTCCATGATTCACTAAGCAGGCATGAATAACTTACTTGTAGGCAAAATGAGGTGATTTGGCATGAATCTGGGTGAAGGAGTGAAGTTTTCTGGCCCTGAAGCTCTATGCGCCGCGCGCATGCCCAGTGCGCTGCGCGCTGTGTATGCATCGCGCGCGTGCAAAAATACAAAGGCCTGTGATGCCCTGTGCGCCGCGCACCACTTGTATGCGCCGTAGGCACTATCAGTTCAACTCCACGGCTTTCAAAACGAGTTTTTTGCCCTCCAACACTCCGATTCGACTTTGCTTTGGAAACTTTTGAAAATGATTTGTCTTCAATGGTTTATATAGCTTGAGAAATATCTCACAAGAATCATATTTGATTTTTATTTTCTCCATAACCCACTTTGCAATGTTTGGCAATTTTGGCACTTTATCTTTTAGTGCAATTCTGTCTTTTGGCTTTTCATTATTTTTTCTGAGTCTTGGACTGATGTAATGATTTGATTTTTGCAGGGATTTTGGCATTTTGACTTCGGAAAAGACCAGAGGCTGCTTTGAAATTTTTATGGTGGAAAAAATACATAATTATTACAAAAAATAAAATTGACAGTTTCTAGTTCAAAACAGAGTTTTTAACTAAAAATGTCTTCAAATGTTTTTGATGATGAAAACTTGAATTAAGAACTTTTGCAAAACCATCCTCATGGCCAGCAGGCATTTATTAAGTATATTCAAAAGACTGAAACCCTAGAATCTAGGACTAAAAGACTCTTTTTGACGAAAATAATTATTTATGACCATGAATGACGTGACCTGATCTTTGATGATTTTTGAGGAGTTTTAATGAGCCCAGCAGGTACAAGCATGAGGGAATACAAGACGACCAGACCCTTTCGTCAGTAAATGGCATGCCCCTAGCGAAATGCAATGAAGTGGAATTCGCGAGACACCTAAAAATGATATGCAAAAAGTGAAATTATCTCTGACGGAGGGCTGTAAGGACCGACTCTAACACATCACAGTATAGACATATGTAGACACAGTATGGACGTAGCCATCTGTTTATAAATAGTCCACTGTATAAATGATAACAAAATTCCTTGCAGCTTGGATGGTAGAAACTAGATTTAGGGTCTTGATTTCCATTTCCTGAACTAGTATGATTCTATCCATGTGAATAAATGTGTCAAAGTCAAACATGGTAGAAATCACTTGATTACCAGTCAATAATGTAAACTGTTAACAAGTGTGAGAGTAACCACCGGTAATGTCAATGGCTCTCAAAGTACTCAGTACAATCCATGAAATGTGAATGAATGAGCTGAAGTCGAACATGTCACGGAATCATTCGATTGAAGGTCAATGATGCAACCTGTTGTCGAAGGCCAGAAACCTGCCATTGAGGCATGAAGATTTCAAGGTACTGATGATTTCTGGATCAACTTCCTAGATAATGAGTTGTCGTCGATAGAAAGTGATCCGTCATAGGCAAGCCCACAACACGAAATCACAGATCAAGTTTTGAAGAAATATATTGGCAAGGACTGACTCAGGGATGGTCAAAATGGATGACAAATATTTTTCAGATGAATGGTTTATTTGAACTGTCCTCTTGAACACATAATGACACTGCAGATGGCTTGGTGACAATTAACCCAAAGCAAATACCAAGAAACCGGCTAAATACTTTCAATGTGGTTTGATTAACTGTTAGGTAAAGGATTTCCCAACCCAAGTGGACAAAAAGTGTCGTGTTCAAGAGTGGTTAGCGATTTTCTGAATAATCAAAATACAACAATTAAGTCCATTTTTCTCTCTTTTCCCCCACCATTTTTGGCAAGTACCTCTTTATTTTTGACAAGCTTGAGGAGGATAACATTTGCTTGTTTATAAGCTCATCCTTCGGATGAGTCCAACTTATTTTAAGATTCGAACCCTAAGAAGGAGTGGTCCGTTCCTGTTGAAAATTAAACAGGTCCTTTACTGTTAAATTTTAACGAGTCCAGTATAGGAGAAACTCGGTGTTTTTCAATTTTAGGGAGTCAGAAGAAAAAACTTAAGAAAACTCCATGGGTGTACTTTTTCGTAAATTTAGTCTCTCGAGCCCAAAAAAGGATAAAATAATGTGGGAGAGAACTCTATTGACCGTAATTAGTCAACGTATACCTTTTTCGTAAATAGTCCATTTCAGTCCGTAAAAGGGGTAAACTTATACTGAAGGGACAATCATTAATTTACTTTAACGACTTCTAATAATCAAGTGCTCGGCAATATTTTCATATTTAGGGAGTCTAAAAAGGGCTTAAAAGAGAACTCCAATGTTTCGCTTTTTCGTAATTTTCAAGAGTCCGAAAAAGTGATAAAAGTATACTAAGTAGTTTCACTTTTCCTGTAAATTTTAACGAGTTTGAAAAAGGGATAAAAATGTACTCATGGTTTTCACTTTTTCATAAGTTTTAACGAGTTTGAAAAAGGGATAAAAATATACTCCTATGGCCAACTTTCAATTTAATTTACGAGCAGGAAAAGACGGAAAGAACTCGGCATTTTCATGTGTTTTACGAGAATGAAAGATAGCAAAATAATCTCCGGATTTTCATGAGTTTAAGGAGTCTTGAAAATAACCGAAATCGACTCGAGATAGGTTTCATTTTTACAAAAGCTTGAAACAGAGAAAAATTATGCTTTAGAGTGGTTTCATTTTTACACAAGCTTGAAACAGAGAGAAAAATGTGCTTGATGCCCACTAAGCGTAACTGCTAGAGCGCATGCCCCCTCAGCTTCATTTCATTCAACTAAGTACACTGCTAGTAATTAAAAGATGGATGGAATGAAGGTTCATTTACGAGATCATATGAAAGACCTGACCTAAAAATGTAAGAAAATTATACAAAAACTGAAATAACTAACCTAAATATACTACTTAACATTTACGAGATCTAGTCAAAGACTCGACTTAATTAGGGGAGGATTTGTTTCATTTTTTAACGAGCTTGACACAGGAAAAGAACTATTCTCATGGCAATGTGTTTCATTTTTTAACAAGGTTGAAAAAGTAAAATTAACTTTCCTCTTCTACATGTTTCATTTTTTTTAACGAGGTTGACACCGTAAAGAAACTATCCTCGTATCTACTTTCTACAATCTACCTACATAACCTACTAATTCATTTTTTAATGAGGTTGACACAAGAAAAGAACTGTCCTCGTACCTAATTCATTTTTTAACGAGGTTGACTCAGTAACAGGAACTATCCTTTGACCAAATGATTCATTTTTTAATGAGGTTGACACAGGAAAAGAACTGTCCTCATACCTGATTCATTTTTTAACGAGGTTGAATCAATAAAAGGAACTATCCTCTGACCAACTGATTCATTTTTTAACGAGGTTGACATAGGAAAACAACTGTCCTCATACCTGATTCATTTTTTAATGAGGTTGACTCAGTAACAGGAACCATCCTCACAAACTACTTATTTCTAATATATTAATCTACTCTCTACAATCTACCTACTGATTCATTTTTTAATGAGGTTGACACAGGAAAAGAACTGTCCTCACCGCCAACTGATTCATTTTTTAACGAGGTTGACACAGTAAAAGGAACTCTCCTCACCATCCACTGATTCATTTTTTAACGAGTTTGACACAGTAAAAGGAACTATCCTCACATTCACTGATTCATTTTTTAACAAGGTTGACACAGTAAAAGGAATTTTCCTCAGAACTACTGATTCATTTTTTAACGAGGTTGACACAGTAAAAGGAACTCGCCTCAGACCACTGATTCATTTTTTAACGAGGTTGACACAGTAAAAGGAACTATCCTCGCCAACTTGATTATGGCTTCCAACTGGAAGAAACACATGTCAATGGACACACCTTGATCATGGCTTCCAAGAGGTCTTCATTAGAAGGAAGAATAGTTCTCTGGAAGGAACACATGTCAAGGGACTTAAAATGGACAAGAACATCGCGTTAAAATAATCCCATAGATTTTTCCATGTCAATTACCGGATCTAAGTCAAAGGAAGATGAGCAAACAGTGGGAGGCTTGCTTTCATCGGTAATTGAAAACATGGGACTAGTTGCCACATAATTAACCCATGGCAGGGTAAATACCACTTTAGAATTAGGAGCAGTTAGGTGTGTCATATTATTGGTAGTCGACTCAAGACTAGGGAATGAGAGCTGGTATACAGTCACAATATTTCCATTCTGAGGGAAATACATCACGCGAAAGAGTGTTGATACGACAGCTTTCATTGCATAAACATAGTCTCGCCCAAGGAGTAAATTGAAATCCAAGGGACCTCGAACTACCATAAGATCAATACAGACAGTTTTACATTCCAAAGTAATAGAGAACTTAGGAAGGATCCCTAAAGGTTCACTAATGGTTCTGTTAAAAGCTTTCAGATTCTGCGTAATAGGTACAAGCTGAGGGGAACCCAAAGCATTCCAAGTAGTTGAGGATAAAATACTAACAGAAGCACCTTCATCTACCTGTGTGCGGTGTATGCCCCTACCACCATACTTCAAAATTATTTGGAAAGGGATGGAGGAAGGAATACAAGGTTCTATCAGTCTATTCCAATCAAAGGAAAATACCTCAGTACTTGGAGGGGGTTTTGTAGAAACAGGTGAAATGCTCCCCGACGTAGAAGAATCTGATGTAACAAGAAGAACCTGAGCAGTATGAAATTCACTCTCTAAAGGGAGAGTGGGATCAACTGAATGTGAAATTGAATCGACCACTTGATCAACTAATGGATCATCAACTTGAGTGATATGAGTTTCACTCTCCAATGGAAGATTGGGATCGACTATACTTGAAACTAGATCAATCACTCCGTCAGTTGACGGTAGGTTGGGAGAAAGTTTACAGTAACCAATTGGAAATTCTTGCTGTGGAAAAGTAAGGTTTTCTAATAATTTTGAGGCTTCATCCATGTGAGGTAAAATGTGAGTTTGATGACTCCCTTTGCATAACTTACAAGGAAACCTAACTTTACCATTTTTCCCAGGAACCTAACTATCACTGGTTGATGGATCAATGGAAAGTTGATGACATTTTTCATACCATACTTCCAAGACCTTTGGAATACTGGGACAATTGATAAGGAAGTGGTCACCCTTACAAAGCCTGCAAGGGTATTTGGGTTTACGATGCATGTTGGAGGTTTCCTCAACACAACTAACACTTACAACCATGGTTGACTGGTTGACTTCTTTCTTATCTTGCTTCTTCTTCTTCTTCTTCTTCCCTTTCTTCTTCTTCTTAGCCACCTGGTTACTAGTGTCAAGGCTTTTACCAGGTGAAGAGGAAGAAATGGAGGAAGAAATATTAGGCAAAGAAGGTAAAGGGTCAACAGAAGGTTGGTGATGTTGAGATGGTGAACTCTGTTGAGGTGAAGCATCCGGTTGAGGTGGAACAATTGGAGTATTCGGGGCCAATGAAGTTGAAAATAACCATATCGGTAAACCTATTGTAAATCCAGGTAATGAAAATGTAGCCATATAAGGAGGACCAACATTTCCAAAGCAAGGAAAAGTACTAGGATTCTCGTTAAGAGGGATTCCTTGGTTGGTAAATTCTGGAACAGTTGCCATTATATTCAACTTCAGTGAATTTTATTAACAATTTAAAACTAAAATTAACAATTAACAATTCACACCTAACAATTAAAATTCAAAATTCACACCTATGGTCTCTAAAATTAAAAACAAACAAATTAACACGCACTATCAAATCTAGGAGTCAAACCACACATAAACAGTAACTTCCCGTACTAAAAACACTAGTTGGTGATGAAATCCAACATCATATAATTTAATATAGAAAGGGAGGTTGGAACAGTTACCCCGACAACCTGCTTAATGAAACAGACTGGCACAATTTTCTTCACAAAACCATCTCGAGTGAAGAGAACCCCCCAGAGAGTCCAAGTGAGTCTAGTCGATGTCTGCTCCAGGTACAGTGAGATCTTTCCTTCACCGTCACCTTAGGAAATAATCTTAAGCTTATGAACACTACGGTTACCAACAGTAACAAATACAACTGGGGGAACAGTCTACGATTCGATTCCACGCGCAAGGGCAGAGTAACAAATCTCAATCCCCTTGAAGGCTCCTCGACATGGTCAATCCGAGGTTTACCGACAAGTGACCCCAGGCTCCTCGACAATGGTTAATCCAAGGTTTACTGTTTGTAATGCACGCAAAATCTTCTATCTTCCCCAATGAAACAAAATTGATTGTCTCAAAGGTTCGGATATGATCTCGTGATTGACTTCTTTAAGAGAAGCTTCCCAGATTGTACCAATTACAATTGGATTTATTTCCTACCGCAAGATTTATCTACTTGTTTGTTTTTGTTGCTTTGGAAAGTTAAATACAACCTATTCCAAAGCACTATTGTTGAGCTAGATTGGTGGAAAGAGCCCTAAAAATGTAAAAATTACAAGATGAATTTTAATTAAGCACTGTGTTATTTAGGCTGTTATTACTCAAAATGGTAAATGGATATGAAACCAATGGTGTTATGACCCGAACCAAAACTGAATGCAATCAAATATGATAATGTAATATTTTCAATTCAATGAATCCTAACTAAAGTAAGGAGAGAGTTTCCATACATTTCCAACAATGCAAAAATTGATAACTAAGAGAAAATATAACAAATTCTCTAATGCACTAATTTTATCAAGAAAAACTAATGCAAATCAATCCCAATTTTTTTTTTTTTTTTTTGTGTTTTTAAAACAAGAATAAAAACATCTAAATTAAAATCAAAGAAAACTGATCTAAATCTACGATTAATTTTTCAGAATGTAAACTATGCAGTTGTAATCTATGCACAATTCACATGAAAAGTATGCAAATGTAATCTATGCACATTTTGCATTCATATTCTGAAAATGAGAATTCTAATTATGAAAACGTGATCTATGCAAGAGAATTCTCAAACACAAGATGATTCTAATGTAATCTAAGAACCAATCAAGTGCAAGTCAAGAAAATCGGGTGAGAGTTCCAAAGATCAAAAAACACTGAAAGGCGATTAACACTCATACAGAATTGTGAAAAGATGTAAAATTGTGAAAATACTGAGACAAACCTCCAAGTAATGACTAAAGGAAATCAAGTTAATAATTTCTCAAAAAAGAGACTCAAAACACCCAATTAACTTAATGGAGATTGATGAGATGAAAAATTGCTGAAAGAAATTCAGAAACAAGAGATTTTTGACAGAAAAATACAGATCTGGGTAGATGCTAAGAATCTTAAATCAAATCTAAACTAAACTGGAAGAAGAAATCTAGAGTTTTTCCAAAATTTTAACAGGGTCCGCAGGCTCCCAAAAGTAACAGGTGCGGTCTCGCACTGTTTACTTAAGGAAAGTGCGAAAGTGCCTGCACTGTGCAAAAGAACAAAGTGCGGTCCCTGGAAAAATTAGAGAAAAACATAAAAGATCTCAAAATTTTCAAAAACAAAGAAAACCTAAGCTACCCAGGAAAATATCCATCAATCAAAAACCAAGAAAAATTTTTCCTCAAATCAAAATAAAAGAGAACCAAAACAACAAGTTCTTTCCCCAGTGGAGTCGCCAATTTGTTGGCCGGATAAATCGTTCTTGCAGACAAGACCGATCTCCCTAGCACTAAAAGTATCTAGCAACAAACAACCAAATAGGCTAATCTTTCTCTAAGCATATATGATCTATGAAAAGATCTATAGAGGTGTTAAGTACTTACCATTTGTCCAGTGCTTGTTTGAAGTCGTTGTTGTCCCTCGTGCACTTGAAGGAGTTTTCTTCGTAAAATTGTAGTCACAAACAAGAAAAATATTACATAGCACCTGTATAGACATTATCATAAACCATGCTTATCATAGTGATCAAGGAATCTACGAAATAAACCATGAATAGACAGCTTATTGAGAAAAATGAGTATATTTGTATTAATTTCAAAAGAAGGAAAATCTTACAACCTGAGCCTTGATGTTGTACAGGCCTTCCCGGGGTCAGAAGCAGGAGTCTCCTCTACTTTGATAAGCTCTGAACTCCTCCAACCAAGACAAATAGAGGTATATAATCTCTCCTCACAAAATTCTTAGTTAACTGAGTCTAAATCTCAACAGCACTTAACCTCAAATATTCTTAAGCCTGACCTCCCTTTGAGGCTACCCAATGCCTCTTTTTATAGTGGAAAAGAGGAGGTTTTCTGTTCCAAGTATGAAGGGATAGAATCCTCCTTCAAAGGGATAAGCTCCTCACATCAAGGGGTTAGCTCCATAAGGTAAGGGATACATGCACCTCACAATAGCGGTTCTGCCCCCACAAGATCCATTCTAGAAGCTTCCAGAATTTACTTTTATTGAGCTTTTTGGAATTTACTTGCGCCTTTTTGATCTTGCAGGGGTCCGCACCTTTAACGTAGATAAAGTGCATTCAGGTACGCAAGAGAGCTAAACATTAGGTGTGGGACCGCAGGCAAGATAGAGAGAAAGTGCGACACCAAAGTTTAGGAGATTTTTAGGAACATTTCTCTGATTTTCAAAGCCTGACATGAGGAACTGATATGTTAGACTTGTAGAGGGGGAAGTATGAGTATTAATGAGATCATACAGTTAGCAAAAAGTCAAGGTGACAATTTTTAGTGTAACAGTTGTCTTCCAGAATAAGTGGCCTCCACACTCCCCTTCATGGAACTCGTGCTTAACCTTCTCTGCATCATTCTTAGGCAAACACTTAAGCAATACACCACTTGCATTTTTACAATAAAGACATCTATCTATAATGCAATAGTTTACAGCTTTCAACTTCAAGAACCTTGCCTTTGTTTTTGTCAGACTAGGAGGAGTATTTAAATTAAGAAAAACATAAATATTATCAACATACCAAGAGGAATTCATAAAATTTTCTTCAACAACGGGAGTTGAGATTTCCTCTTGATCATCCAAAGCATTAATCATATTAATATCAAGAACTTCAAAATTGGATTCATCCATCAATCTAGCCATACCTTGGCCGTTGATGAGTTTAGTGGGTTTTATCTCTAAATCATATTCAAGGATAACAACAATCCACTTACCTTTCTTACCATCTGGGTCCTATATTAGACTGTCTTTAACAACTAAATTTGGGACGAAGGCAATGATGTGTGAGTGAAGGATGTATACTCTAAAGTCTTTAAAAGCTTTAACCAAAGCAAAGGCTTGCTTTTCCATAATGTTATACTTCAAAGGAGCATCTCTCAAAGCCTTGCTAAAGAATGCAATAGGCTGCTCTTGTCCTTGTGGATTTTTCTGTAAAAGGACAGTAGCTATGGTATGCTTTGATGCAAACGAAAAGATACAAAAATCTTTTGAGAAATCATGACTTATAAGAACCGGTGTTTTGGTTAATGCTTGCTTCACTAGCTCAAAGGACTTCTTTGCTTCCAAGGTCCATTTTACCCCTTGCTCCTTCTTTAACATGTTTTTTATATTCCTAAGGAGCTCAGCCAAGTTGGGGATGAACCTTCTCAAAAAGTTGATCTTTCCAATGAAAGACTGCAATTATTTGATGTTTCAAGGATGAGAAATTTGCAATATAGCCTCAATCCTCTTTGGATCTATCTTAATACCCTCTTCTGAAATAATGTGCCCAAGAAGTTTACCTTCTTGGAGCCCAAACAATGTTTTCCTAGGGTTTAAAGATATCCCAAACTTCCTGCATTTCTCGAAGATTTCTCTTAAGTGTTCTAAGTGCTCTTCATCTGTTTTTGAAAACACAGTGACATCATCAATGTATATAATGATGAAGTAGCCTAGTTCTTCTGAGAATGCTATGTCCATGGCTCTCTGAAAGGTTGCTCCAACATTCATTAGACCAAAGGGAATTTTCACATACATGAATGTGCCCCATGGTGTAGTAAAGGATTTCTTTAATTGATCAACAAGTTGGACTAAGATCTGATTGTACCCTGAATAGCCATCAAGAAAATAAATTCTTCTAGACCCTACCACCCTTTGTAAAATATGATCCATCTTAGGTAAAGGGTAGTTTTCTTTTAATGAATCTTTTTTTAAGTCTCTAAAGTCTATACAAAGCCTGATCTCTCCAGGTTTCTTCCTCACTTACACCAGATTAGACACCCACTCAGAATATCTAATAGGGACAATAATACTAGCATCGTATATTTTCATGATCTCCTTCTGAACCAAAGGCAACTGAATAGGGTTTATTCTGTGCAGTTTTTGTTTGAATGGTTTTTGGTTTTCTTTGAGATGGATTTTGTGCTGTATTATTTCAGTGTCATAGGATTTCAGATCTTTGTAACTCCAGACAAAAACATCAAAAAATTCTTTAAACAACTCTATGTATTTGAGTTTAATGTGAGCTGGTAAAGTTTTAGACAGTTTAATCATTTTCAGTTTAAGTTCACTGCCTATATTGCACTCTTCCACTTCAGTATCTATAGGTCGTAGTTTTGGCTTCCTGGCCACATCGTTAAAATCAAACAACTATTCTAAAGGTGCCAGACCGATGGGCAAACTTTCATCTTTAGAGTGCAGAGTTTCTAAATCCTTTGTTTCTAACTCTACATTCAATTCTGTTTTGCTTTTCAGTCTGCTAGTCAAAATATTAATATTTACAAGCTCAGGAGATGGCTTTTCTTCACCAAGAAAATTTTCTTCACTGTAGCCTATATCATACTCTGATTCTGAACTATTTAGTTCGAATTCATTTCTGAATTGCATAAAGTCTTCTATTTGTTTGTCTCTGTCAAACACCTGCCAATACTTTTCATTATCGGGCACGGCTGGTCTAAATTTTATTTGAGTTGTGCAGTCTTTGGTTTCATATGGCATTAAGCATGTTCTAGCTGCAAAGGCTAAATTGTGGGCGGAAATATTCCTTTTTCTTGGGACAAAAATCAATTTGGACTCTTTGAAAGTTTTTAAAAGGTCCATCACATCGTTTCGGTAGGCCCTAAGTCTAGGATGATTTGCATTATACTCCCCATTGACTTTCCTAATGACTAACTCTGAATCCCATACACATTGATTCTTTTGGCTCCTAACTTTTTCAACAATTGTAAGCCTAAGAGAATGGATTCATATTCTGCTATGTTGTTGGAACATTGAAAGTTTAGTTTGCAGGAAATGCTTTCTGTGTGGTTGTTTTCAGTGTTGGAAATCCAGACACCTGCACCAGTATTGTTCCTAGTGCAGGATCTGTCAAAATACATACTCCACAAAGGACAATTTTTGGTTTCATCTATTCGGTGTTTGTCCTCTCCAACTAAAGGGCTTTCAGATGTCTCTTGAATATCAGTACTTAGCTGGGCTTGTTTTAATTCCTCAAGTTTTTCAATATGTTGAGGAATGCTTTCTTGACTCTCAACGTTTAAAAACAAAGGACACATGATTTGTAGCTCAAGACCCGTGTTGGGTTTTCTAATATTTTCAAATGTAGAAAACTATTTTGATACTCCTATGTTATCTTCTTCCTCCTCTCTATCTGTCATTAAATTAGACAAAGTCACTTTTTCACTCAAATTTTCATCACTAAAAAGGATAAATGAATATAGGCCCATGTCTACAAAATAAAGGGGAGAGTTTTGTGGTCTGTCTTGGCTTGTAACTGTGTATTGCATATGGGACTCCCTGTAAAGTCTTCTTGTCTGATTGAAAACAGGGATGGTCGCATAGGTCATGTCCATTTGCATAGTCCCTTGTAACTTAGCCCCCCAAGATCTTGATAACAACATTCCATACTTTGGGGGCACATTAGCCACAAAAATATCCATTACTATGCATTTGGCTAGAATCTGGGCTAAGTTAACGCAAAGGTATTTGATTAATCCTAAACATTTTACTCTGCTTGAGTCAAAGGAGTAAAGATCTTTATAAGGTCTGGTGATTTCTAGACCAAGGCTCTCCATTACAGCTTTAGGAATTAAATTATGAGAGGCTTCGGAATCATACATAGCGTTATGTAAAATCTTGTCATGAACGTTTAAACTCACATAAAAGGGAGGAACAGGTCCCACTTGATATCTACCTTCAATCTTAGGACCAAAAATGAGCTCTGGCTGGTCATAATTAAGATTGATTGTATCCTCATTTTCCTCTATATTTAAAGCCTTCAAAATTTGGTTTCTATATACATTATGGGCATCTAACTCAATCAGGGGAATAGAGATTTTGATCTTTGAAATTTCCTGCTCTAGGCTGAAAGGAATTTGTTTCTTTGAAGAACTGGTCTCAGCCTTACTAGCTGCTAGTCTATCAGCAACATCAGCTTGCTGATTTGTTTTATTTACATTTGAAAAAATTGTTTTCATAGGAGTACTAGCTTAAATGTTAGTACTACTAATGTCTGCACTCTATTTTTCATTGTTTTGAGTGCCTCTCTCTTTACCATTATCAGAATTAACAGTCACTATTTAGTCCTTTTGTTTGACAACTTTAGGCTTGGTTGTAGTGTTGTTTTGTGAAGATTTGTTAGAGGTTTTGGTGTTGGGAGTTTGTTGACTGGTTTTTCTTCTAAGGTAATATTCTCTTTGAGACTCTATGATGACATTTTCCATGTCTTGATAATAACTTTCATCATCATCTCTTCTGTCATCATAAGGTGTGCATAGACCTTGTTTTCTATCATAATGAATCTCAAAGTCATCATTATCTACCCCCAACATGTTGATATCATCTTCCTCTGTTATCTCACCTGTTTCCTCAACCTCACTTACATAGTTTTGATGAAAGGGAGGAGTGATCTGCTGATCATCTTCCTTAGGTCGGTTCGGAGGTTGGTTCCTTCTAAAATTCTGATTCTGGTTCTGGTTTCTATTTTTAGGAGCATTTTGATTTTGGCTTGCTTGCACTCTCTCAAGGATGCTCATTTTCTTCATCATCTCCTCCATCATTCTCTCCATATTTGAGTTGGAAGAAGAAGGTGTATTTTCTTCTCTAAAGGACACACTCTTCTCATTTTTCATTCTTGCTCTCTTCTCCATTAAGTCTACTTACACAGCAAGAGCTCCTTTTTGCATCTCTTGAAGAGTTGCAGGATCTCTCTCTCTCAGCTGATAGGCCATCTCGGGGTCGAACCCTTCAGGAAACTTGTTTAAAGCTGAGCCTTGTGGAGGTTTTAAATCTGGGGAAAGTGCATTATATACACTGTTGAATCTGGTACAATAAGCTTGTACACTTTCTCCCATGTTTCTATGGAGGTTCTTGTAATCAGAAAGGACTTGGAGAAGATTCTTCTTTACTTCCCATTTGTTTAAGAATGTCTGATGGAAGGCTTGGGGATCATCGATACTGTGGGGGGTTAAGCCTTTAAACCATTTTATTACTTCTCCCCCCAGACTTTGAGAAAATAATCTAAGCTTGACAAAATCATCATCAATTTCATTTCTGTCAAAGTAATCATTCATCTTGTCCACATGTTGTGATGCAGTTGTAGCATTAATAGCATCATACAATGGAATTTTGGACTGATAGGCCTATGGAAGATTGAATAATGGTACAGGAAGGACTAAGGGAGCATACCATTCTACCATGATATGTGGAGGGGGTGGATTCACAAGAGGTGGATTAACAAAAGGGAAAGTGGGCTGGAATGGAGTGGTTTGGATAGTGAATGGAGGGTGAGTAGAAGTGGATGGACCAGGAGTAGATTGCTGAGCTGATCTTGGATGAGAGACACCTAAGTTATGAAGGAAATGTAAATCAGGAGGTGTTGTTTCTCTACTACCAGGACGTTCACTTATTTCAGGATATGAAAGTGAAGACTCAGAATCTAACTGATCTAAATCATCAAGAGACCTAGTTCTAAAGGGATTTACTAAGTCAACTTGTGATTGTTGTAGAGCTGAAATGTTTTCAAGAACTGAATTAGCTCTCAAGGGTAATATAAAAATAGTTGATAATTTAATCCTAGGAGACTTCCTAAGGATACTTTATGGGTTATCAACTATCTCAGGTGGATTAGGGTCAGGATAGGATCTAGTGTGAATCTTTCTAGAAGCCACTATGCTGTGTTTTTCACACCCAAATAAACAAGAAAAGTTCAACCAGATATGACAATCTTTGAGAGGTTAACTAATCTGTTTATACAAAGTTTAATCCTATAGTCCTCTAACTAATTTTGAATGATATTAAAATGATAAGGGTTCGTCCCAATGGAGTCTTAAGGTCTTTTGCAGATTGTGGAGTCACCAAGTGGAAGTTTTTAGCTCCTAAGGAGGTAAAATGTTTTATGGTCCACCACCATGTTTATTGGATACGAATCTGAAATATTTTTGGTTTTTTTGAGTTAATTTTCAGTTGTGTGGTTTCTAAGAATGTCCTAACTCTATTTCAAAACTTAGCTACAGTTATGAGACAAAGACAATCTACTCTTATGGCTAATCCAGCTGATCTTTCAAGGTTAGATAAAGACTTATGAGAATCCTAGGGTTTGCCTAACTTGTCACTGATTCAAACAAGTTTCATCATGATTACCATTTCTTAGTAGTGCTTGAAAAGGCTGCTTTTTACTCACAAGATTTTATGAAGTTTTTAAGGGAACCTAAGATGAAAACTCGACTTAGTCCCCAGTGGAGTTGCTAGAAATGTCAACTTCCGGTAATCAGCAATATTGGAAAATTTCGATCACAGAAACAACATCGTTTTAATCACTTTGGGATTCTAAGATCTAGCCCTCCTGAATCCAGAGAGGGATCTCTCCAATAAGTGCAAAGATGGATTTGTCTTTGAAGTCTTGGGTAATGATATTAGGCTAGTTATGAAGGATGAGGGTTTTGTTTGTTTTTGGATGGTTGAGTATGATTACTGTTTGAGGTGGAAAGCTCTAAATGCAAAGAGTTTCAAAGGTGAGAAGTTGCAAGCAAATAGAACAAGCTTTGGCCAGGAAGATAGATAATTGCAGGTTTTAGTCCATTGGGCTATGGAGTCATAATAGGGTTTAATTGAAACAACAAGAGGCAAGAGTAGTCCATGGGGCAAGTCATCTATGTCTAAGGATTTCTTTGAAGTTTGATTTATGGAATGAAATGATACAACAAGAAGGGGAATTAAACAGATGAAGAACAAAGAGCAGCCTAAGATCTGGTAAGTACTTTTAAACTAGCCAGCTTTTGACATACACTTAAGAAAGATGTAAAATTAATGTAAGACCAGGTAAGTACTTCTAAACTAGCCTGATTTTGATGCACTTTCAATAGAAAAACACTTAAACACAAGGGAAACGCAAATGATAACAAAGAATGGCCTAAAATATGGTAAGTACTTTTAAACTAGCTAGCTTTCAACACATTCCAAGGGAAACATTCAGACAGTCTTTGGGGAAAAAACTAGGACCAGGGCATACCATATCTTCCTTAGTTCATCTCTACTTAACATGTGCTAAAAGTAACATCCAAGAACAATATTCAGCTAAGACAATAGGATGAGGGAGAACCAACATTCCTATGCTTAAACTAAATTAAATCATTCCTAAATAACACAGATTGGAAGAAAACATTCAGATAAATATTTTCAGTTAGAGAAGGGTACTAATATACAGTAGGTCCTAACTCTATGCATGTTTTTCTTTATAAGAGAAGATGAACACAGTGAAAAAAGAAACAAAATAACAATTCACAATGAGAAAAACATCACCGTCAACATAGACTAGGATCCCATAAATCAACTTGTATTGGGCACGATCACCATCTGATGAGAAAAACATCACCGTCAACATAGACTAGGATCCCATAAATCAGCTTGTATTGGGCGCGATCACCATCCGATGAGACGGCCTCAGATCGGATGGCACACGTCAATATCGCGTCGGGCCCATAGTCTACTTTTAATGCGTGATGAGGGCGATATCACCACACCACTCAAGGCCACATGTCGGCCAGTGGTGCTGATTGCTGCCGAACGGGGAAAACCGCTTTCCTCTTAAAAGTGGTGTGATAAAAACTGCCCGGATTTTATTTTAATATAACGACAAAAAACATTTAAAACCCAAAAAATTTAATACGAACAAAGGTTTTGTGTGTCGGGAGGGTTTTATATTTGTGATTTGGCTTGGCACCCACCTGCGGGGCTATGGTATATATGGAAAACCATATGACTGGGGGGTTTATGGATGAAGGGATAATCGCAATCGGAGCTTTTAACATGGCAAAAAGACTTGTGCGCTTGGAATTTTACAATGCGGTAAGCGCTTGGATGGCTAGTGCTTGGTTCCAACACCAAGGCATATGTAGTGGAAATGGTTAAGGACTTAGCCCAAGGGGGCTTAAACCATTACACAAAATATGTATTTTTTATGAAGTTTTCAATGCTTTTCAAGGGTTTTGAGGGTTTCTATAAGGCAAAGAAAGAGTCTTAAACCTTATTAAAAGGGGTTTTGATGGAGGGGAAAAGGGGAAAAATATGAAAATGAAAGATTTTATGGGAAATGAAGGGGGTAAAAATGAGGTTAGTTTTGGAAGAGGAGGAAGATGGTGTTTGCACCAGTATTTTCTCTTGGAAATCAGTGGAATTTCTGAGTGTAAAATGAGCACAGCAGTGAAGATTTGGATAGAGGCATGAAGCCTTCAAGAGTCTTCAAGAGCCAACACTTTTTTGCAATAAAATTTTTTCCTTGAAGTCTCCAAAAATCATTTAGCCACCTTTTGGTATAACAAATTTCACAGGTGGCTAACAGAGGGATCTCTCTATAAGTGAAAATATTGATTTATCTTTAAGGTTTGGAATGTGATATTAGGCTAGTTATGAAGAACAAGGTTTTTGTTTGTTTTGGTTGGGCAAAGATATAATGAAGGTGAAGGAAGTCTAAATGAAGGGTGAAGGTGTATGAAAGTGAAGGAATGATTCATCTAATAAGATAGGAAAGGAGCAGCTTCAATCCATTGGGCTATGGAGTCATAAGAGGGTTTAACTGAAACATCAAGGTTCAAGAATGGTCCATGGGGCAAGTCATCTATGTCAAAGGATCTCTTTAAGTTGATTTTATGGAATGAAACAATAAGAAAGGGAAATCAAACAGATGAAGGAACAAAGGGCAACCTAAGATCAAGTAAGTACTTTGAAACTATCCTGCTTTTGGCATGCACTTAAGAAAAGACATAAAAGTAATCTAAGATCAGGTAAGTTCTTTGAAACTATCCTGCTTTTGATGTACTTTCAATAGAAAACATTTAAAACAAATAGAATAGCTTAAGATCAAGTAAATATTTTTAACTTAGCTTGCTTTTGGCGTATTCAAAAGGAAAACATTCATGATAAACATAAAAATTAGTCTAAGATCAGGTAAGTACTTTGAAACTAGACAACTTTTGACATACTCTTAAGGACAACCATCAAACAACCTTTAGAGAAAGAACTAGAAGACAGGGCAAACCATAAACATTCCTAGTCCAACTCTACTTAGCATGTAATGAAAATATCATTGAAGAAAAATGTTTAAAGTTTAGAAAGTAAGATGTGGGAACACCAACATTCCTTAATTGCTTGGACTGTATTAAATCATTCTTAAATACACAAAGGAGGAAAACATAAAGATAAAGCTTATCAGTGAGAGTAGGGTACCTTAAAGAGTAAATCCTAGCTCTATATTTGTTGTTCTTTATCAGAGAAAAGTGGACAGAATGGAAACAAAAGAAAATAACAATTTACAATAAGAAACACATCACCATTGACATAGAACAAGATCCCATAAATCATCTTGTATTTGATGTTCAAACCAGTTACAATCATCAAGTCTAGTGGGTCTCTATAGCTTCAAACTTCTCATATCAGCTTATGTATCTTCAATTACAAACAGGGATACAACAACTTCAAAAAACTATTTACATGCAACAGATATCCAGAGACCAACCTTTTACAATGTGCTCCTCAAGGAGATTTTATAAGAAAATGAGGAGGTGGAAGGGTTTATAGGGTTTAAGTATCATTAATTCCATAGTAAATGCAATTCCTAGCCTTGAAAACCATGCAAGGTATAAGGGAGGAATGCATTCTATCTACAACTTTGTTTCATAACTCTGTCTTTGCTTTTTTAAGGCTTAATGGGTAAAAATAATGATTTCAAGGCTCTTTCTTATCTTTGTAATAACTTTGTTGATAGTTTGTAATAAGTTCCTTTGTTTGAAATAATTGTTTAGCTGCCTTTAGGAAAATATCTTTTGAATAGGCAATAAGTAGGCCTTCTTTTGATTTATGGAAGCTACAGGTGGCTCTTTGGTAGCTGGAGAGGATTCAATTAGCCTCTGACATGGCAGTGGAGGCCTTCTTTACTGATATTTTCCTCTGTTTTACTTTAAAACATCTTTAATTTTCTTTACTTTGTGTTTTAGGCCTAATTAGGACTTGATCTTCATTTTTAGGTCTTTATCTTTTGCTGACTGTGGATTAGGCCTTTGATTCTTGAACTGATGCTTTAATCCCTTTAAAAAATCTGATTTAAACCTTTAACACTGATAGTCTTTGACTGTTTGATGTTTATTATGTTTTGCTGTGTTGCAGGCACGCAGGGGGTTTTATGACATCGCCAATGCTCATGAGGCATGGAAAAATCATAGTTTGAACCCTTGTAAATTATTTTTCTTCATGAATAATGGCCTGGGGATCATCATCCCAGGCTTTTCATTTCATTTTTAAAACCGTAGGAAAAAACCCTTCATAACCTGCAGAAATAATCAAAAGTTATAAAAAACCTATGAAAATAGGTTAATCGGCTGCTTTGGGTGGTTTGGGCGCGAGGTTAAATCGGAACCGTCGATCCAGATTAATCGACGATCGAGATTGCTCGATGGGTTCAATTGGGAGGCCGTTGGGTGAATGGTGGTAAGATTAAGTCTGGGCCGTTCGATCTCAGAGATCAACAGCCAGGATCAAATTGGGAGTTTATAATGCGAAGGGGGAAATGATATAGCATAATGGAGGAAATTGCAATAAAAAAGGAGAAAACCTTCAGCAGAAGCGGAAAAGGGTTCAAATGAAGTTTGGGCACAACTTTGAATGAGAACCATCCGATTAGGGCATCCAATGGCGGAGATTTCCCGACAAAATATTTTGGGAGGATAGATGGATGGAAAATGAAATGGGATCGCAATGTAGTATGAGCCATCTGGTCTCAAAGATCAACGACCAAGATTGCTCAGTGAAAAGTTTGGGGAGATAAAATGAATGGAAAAAGACTGGGGATTGGGATACAACATGAACCGTTGATCTAGATTAATCAATGACAGAGATCATGTAATGGAGCGTTTGGGAGAAAAGGGGAAGGGTGAATGACTTGGGGTTGCAAGACAATGAGAGCCATTCGATCTTAACAATCGACAACCAAGATTAAAAGGTGAAAATTCAATGCAGTGGAGAAAGGTGGTAAGGCGGAAAACCAGAATGATTTTCGCATGGAGTTGAGGTGGTTTTAAAAATTTTCCAAAAAATATGCGATACTGTATGCTTGTTGACACGCGTCCTTTCAATACCGCCCATTTCGCGTTTTTTTTCGGTGTTTAACTACATGCGCAAAAAAAACACGAAATAGATTTCTGGCCATCAGATGAGGGGAAGCACATCCGACGGTGTGGATCGCACACAACGAGGGAAGCTGTAGGTTAATGAGGTAAGCGGGGCCCACGATGATGGCAGGGTTTTTTCGTGTAGCAGGTAGGTTCATCGTGGTTTTTTGAATGATCGGGATAGATCCTGACCATCGGATCTATGAAATGGACGGTGGAGATCAAATATGGGGTGGGGTTATATTAACGAAGGAAAGGGTAAGACAGGGGATCAGGTGGAAAAAGGAGCGATGATGACCGTTGATCCTTGCAGTTTGATGATGGACATTCGTCGAAAAATTGAACTGTCAGGTTTATGAAATAACAAAGAAAAGTAAGGTTTGACAGTATTTGGAGATGGAGTTTTGGACTTTTAGCGCCCGACTGCAGGGTTGTAGGTCACATGAGAATATGGGCCAGAGGAATTAAGCCCTTGGGGGCTTAAGAATATTATAATGCCTTTAGACTAGTTTAGGCCTTAAAAACAATGTTTTTAATCCAAAATAGTGGTCTTGATAGAGGAAATGAAGGGTTTTAAACCAAATCAGAGGGGAATATAAGGTTAAAGGGAGTGTTTTGGAGTGACTTTGAAGGTTAAATGAGGCTTATGGAGGGATTTTTATGGAGGAAAAAGGGATGAAAATGGGGTTTATTTATGAGTGAAAGGAGGGGTGAAAATGATGGGAAAATGGGGTTTTTAAGCAGTCTTTCTCTTAGCAAACAACAGGTTCTTTAGGATAAAGAGGGAAACAACAGTGAAGATTAATTCAAGGAGTGAATATCTTCATAAGACTTTAAGAACTAACAATTTGGCCATGAAATTGTTTCTTAAAGGCTAAAAGAGATTTAGCCACCATTTGATATGATAAATTTTTATAGGTGGCTAACAGTGGCTCCACATGGGGATAGAATCTTCTTGAAGGTGTCAAGAACTTCAGCTATTGATCTCTGGCTTTTTAGTAAACTAGTGCCATATCCATTGGGTAGCAACCTTTCTTTTCTTTTGCTGATCTTCTTTGATTTGATGATTTCTGCAGCAATCTGAAACAATGGAATTCTATCAAAACAACATCTCTACCTACCCAATCCTAATGATCCTAACATTTTTTCTTCTTTTAAAGTGCATTTTGGATTGGAAAACTATTTTTATCAACATTTTATTCTTTTTGAAAAAACATAAAACTAGTCTAAGTCTACCCTTATTTCTCCATGAACTCAGATTAAATAGTTGAGTTCATACATTCTCTACCTCTCTACTATTTGCCAAGATTAGACTGTTTGACAGACTTTTATTCTCTAAATTCTAGAACAGGAAATTCAAAAGTAGCCAAGTCAGGATTAAACAGTCTAACTTACTATTGATCTATGGCACAAGAACAAGTTGCACATAGATTTTTTATTTGCACAAAATGAAAGAAAAAAGGTGAAGGCTTAAGATCTGAAAACTAAAACATCCTTCATTTATCTTTTCAGCTCTGATTTTGAATTTATTTGAGATGTTTTCTGTCTATTTTCTAGTTCAAATTTTGATCTTTTTAGAACCAGTTCTTCTATATTTGGCTCAAAATTTAAACAAATTAGAGCCATTCTTCTTTTTGACACTCATAGGTTCAGATTTTGATCTTGTTTGAACCTTCTTTCTTCTATCCTAATCTACCTTACTGATAAGCCAAGATTATGCTGTTTGGATGATCTAATTCACTAACCTATCAGCAGTAAATTTAAAGCTAATTAGTTATGATTAGGCTATATGACTAACTAAAAGTGTGTTTTTTAGGAGTGGAATTTGAGCTTGCACACTTTCAGATTTTGTTTCTCTTTTTTGGTATGGGGTTGTACCTTCCTTGTTTTTACAATCTGCCCTCTTTTCTTTTTTATTTCTTTTTTATTTTTTCCTTTTCTAACTTTGAAAAAAATGTTCAGCCAATGATAATTTACAATGAGGAAAAATAAAAGAAAAGCTTCAGACTGATATGGTTAATAAAAATAATGTTTGAGCATCCTACCATTGACAGGACCTCCAAAAAATTCAGTTCCATTCAATTCCTGCAAGAAATAAGCATTGTTACCCGCAGTAGAATGAATGAGATAAGGGCCAAGGCATAGGTTATCAAATTTTCCATGTTTACCCTTATCTTCTCTCCTGGAATCCCATTTCAAAACTTTTTCACCAATGCTGAAATCACCGGCCTTTGTCCTTTTATCAAACAACTTCTTGATGTTTTCTTACTTGTGTAGAGATCTATTGTAAACTTCCTCTCTGGTTTGTTGAAGGTGTATAGTTTGATTGATTCTTCTTGTCATATCATTTTCTTCAGACTTCACTTCTTGGATCAGCTTCATGACTGGAACTCCTAGACTGGTAGGAAAAATTACATCTGCTCCATAAACAAGCTGGTAGGGTGACATTCCAATGGATTTCTTAAGTGTTAATCTATCAGCCCATAGTGTATGTACTAGCTTTGTGTGCCATGATTTCTTATTGTCTTCTAGCAACTTCTTGATTATGTTCACCAAAATTTTGTTTGAGGATTCTGCTAACCAATTACCTTGAGGGTAATAAGCAGTAGAATGGCCCAATGTAATCTGATATTTGTGACATAATTCAACCATATTTTTGGATCCAAATGTAACAGCCTTGTCAGTGATAATCTTTCTAGGATAGCCAAATCTAGATAGGACATGAGTTTCAAGGAATTTTATGATAACAGAGTCATTGGCTTGCCTAGAAGGGATGAATTCTTTCCATTTGGTAAAGTAGTATATTGCAGTGATGATCCATTTATGTTGGGAAGATGAGGGAGGATGGATTTCCCCTATGAAGTATAGACCCCACTGCTGAAAAGGAGCTTCAACAGTGATTGGATGCAAGGGTAAGGGAAGCAATTTTATTTTGCCTTCAAAGAGTTGGCATTTATGACAGGAAATAATCATTTTGTGGACATCTTGAAAGAGTGTGGGCCAATAGGAACCAACTCTAAGGAGTTTATTGGCAGTTGTCTTCCAATAGAGGTGGCCTCCACATTCTCCTTCATGGAACTCATGCTTGATCTTATCTGCATCATTCTCAGGAAAAAATTTAAGCAATAATCCATTAGCATTTTTCCAATTTAGACATTTATCTAAAATGTAGTAATTTACAGCTTTCAACTTTAAAAATCTTGCCTTTTTTTAAGAAAAACTAAGAGGTGTATTCAAATTAAGCAAAACATACAAAATATCAGCATACCAAGATGAAAATAGAAAATGATCTTCAATAATGGGATTTGACAACTCCTCCTGTTCATCTAATGCATCTATCATGTTTATATCAAGACCTTCAAAAATTAGACTCAGCCATTAATCTTGCTAGTCCTTGGCATTTTATGAGCTTAGTGGGCTTGATTTCTAAATCATATTCAAGTATCACAGCAATCCACTTTCCACTTTTTCCATCTGGATCTTGTGTTAGAATGTCTTTTACAACTGAATTTGGCACAAATGAAATTATTTGGGAATGTAAAATGTAAACTCTAAAGTCTTTTAAGGCTTTGACTAAGGAAAAGGCTTGTTTTTCCATGATATTGTACTTCAAAGGTGCATCTCTCAACGCCTTACTAAATAATTCAATTGGATGCTCTTGTCCCTTCAAGTTTTTCTGTAATAGGACAACAACTATAGTGTGTTCTGATGCAAATGAAAAAATGAAGAAATCCTTTGTAAAATCATGACTTATAAGAACTGGTGTTTTGGTCAATGCTTGTTTTACCAGTTCAAATGATTTCTTTGCTTCTAAGGTCCATTTAACTCCTTCCTTTTTTAGCATGTTTGTTATGTTTCTAAGGAGTTCAGCTAAGTTGGGTATGAACCTTCTCAAGAAATTAATCTTCCCAATGAAATATTGAAGTTCCTTGATGTCTCTAGGATGGTTGATTTGCAAAATACCATCAATGCTTTTTGGGTCTATCTTTATTATTTCTTCTGATATGATGTGTCCAAGTAGTTTGCCTTCTTGGAGACCAAACATTGTTTTCTTTGGATTTAAAATAACCCATACTTTCTGCATTTCTCAAAGACTTTTCTCAAGTGTTCTAGGTGTTCTTCATCTGTTTTGGAAAAAACAGTGATATCATCAAGGTAAATAATGATGAAGTGTCCTAATTCTTCTGAGAATGCAATATCCATGGCTCTTTGAAATGTAGCACCGGCATTCATTAAACCAAAGGGAATTTTCACATACATGAAAGTACCCCAAGGTGTGGTAAAGACTGTTTTGAGTTGATCATCAAGATGTACTAAAATTTGATTGTAACCTGAGAAGCCATATAACAAAGAAATCCTTTTAGAACCAACTACCTTTTGTAAAATGTGGTCCATATTGGGTAAAGGGTAGTTGTATTTTAATGAAGCTTTGTTCAAGTTCCTAAAGTCAATACAAAGCCTTATTTCTCCTGTTTTCTTCCTCACTAACACAAGATTATACACCCACTCTGAGTATCTAATAGGAACAATAATTCCAGCTTCATACATTTTCTTGATTTCTTTCTCAACCAAAGGTAATTGAACAGGGTTTATTCTGCACAATTTTTGTTTAAAAGGTTTTTGGTTTTATTTGAGGGGTATCTTGTGCTGAATTATCTCGGTGTCATAGGACTTTAGATCCTCATAACTCCATGCAAATATGACAACAACAAAACTGAAATTTGGCCCCTAAGGAGAGCTGGTCTTCCTCAACTTCTTGTAACTTTATTTATCAATTTCAGAGAAATTGATAAATAACATATTCAGCAACTTTAGAACATATCAATCCTTATAACTCCGCAATATCTCCAATATAGAATCGACACCAATTTCAAGGCTTAATTATATGGTAAAGGTTAAATACTCCAGGGTTTATGTAATCACTCGATTACATCACTGTGGAACACTTTATATGCTTTAGGCCGGACCCACATGTACAATCGGCGGAAATTACACAAAACTATACCTTAGAGTAACCTTCGAACATCTTCCGGATATGACCACTGTCCGATGGCTTCCCTTCAGATCGATGACGTTCAATGATATAGCGCGGCCTCCTCAGCTGAACTTTAACGTGCAATGGCACACAAAAAGGCGGGTTTCGGGGTCCCACCTTATGCCACGTGTCGAACACCCAATGGAATCACTCTGAATTTGAAAATACCGCTTACTCCGCAAAAGCGGTGCGATATCGGCAATCTCGTTTCGCAATCCACTCTCAGGTTTTGGAAAAGTGACTAACCAAATTTATTCCAGGGTTGTGTTATCCTTCTTATTCAGTTAACTCAGGTCTATCCTCATCAGGGTTTCCAATTAATAGCAAACAAATGTAATTCTCTTCCGACGAGATTTTCACTTCTAGTAGGATAGAGTTAGTCGACCACAATTATACGCAGACTTCTTCTATGAGTGGAAATTTATTCAACAGAGCCTGTTCAAAATTTTTTGAGAGAAACAGTGGATAGAGAGATGTAGAAAATATGCAACAGTTCAATTTAGAAATTATGTACACAGAGAGTTCAATCGCCTCATAGTTAAACAAATTTCCTTACAAGTATCAATTCGAGACCATTAGGGGAATTTTGAGGTCTAAAATGGGCCTCCTAAGAAAAATGTACAACCAAAATAAAATTTATAAGAACCAATAGGATTCAAGATGATGATGTCAACCATGGGGGATGATTCACCTTTTTTTAAGTAAAAGGGTGAAAATATTAAAAAATAATAAAATAATAAAACTACTTTTTCAACTCGTATTTTCAACTTATCTCCTAAATTTTTTACTCAAATTTAGAGCAGGAGTACTCATTGGATGTAAAATTTAATTCCTCATCCAAGGAGTACCCATGTTGCATACTTTTGATGGACCTTTCTATGTGAAAAACTAGCAATACATGAAAAAACGTGATTCCAATCACGTTTTTCATGTATTTCTCATTTTTCGTGTAGCAAGATCTATCGAAAGTATGCAACATGGGTACTCCTTAGATGAGGAATTAAATTTTGCATCCAACAAGTACTCCTGCTCGAAATTTTAGTAAAACCTTTGGGAGATAAGTTGAAAATACAAGTTGAAAAAGTAGTTTTTTATTTTTCCCTCTAAAATTTGATGATGTCATCAAATCTTACTTTATTATTTCCACTATTATTTTATAATTTCCCTAGGAGGCCCATTTTAGACATCAAAATTCCCCTAATGAAATTGAGAATCAACGGGAACTGAAATTTATTCAACCGGAATAAATTTCTTAACAAAGAGAAATTATTGCAGAAAATATCTCTCCCTCTCAATACATCCGAGGAATACAATTTATATACATTACAATGTGTCTCTTTGGTTCCTCGGTGAGGACCATTTTGAAAATCAAAGGCCTAATTACAATTTACCCAAATAGCTGAAACATGACAGATGGGCTAAACTATTCGACTTCTACTAACTCTAACTGATCTAAATGAAATAGTCAACTGAGTTATTGACACCTAGCTGTTACAATTCAATGATTTTGAACCCTCCTAGCCACAACATGTGGACAAAACCTCCTACATTGCTGGCTAGTTTCTAATGCCCCTGCATCAGACTCTCGAGGGAAATTTTCTTCATGGGCTCCTGTCCATGAGCTCTTCCGCTGACCTGCCTATCTTCTGCAACCTCCCTTCAGTCATCCAAGTGGCATCTTCCTCTGGCTTGTCCTTCCATTTGATTAAGTACTGAAATTAATCTTGTCCTATGGTATTTCTGAACACTCTTTTATCCAATATCTTCTCTGGTTGCAATGGTTGTGTTGGAGGTAGCTGCTTTTCCCACTCAATTTGTTTCTTGTCCGCTGATCTCTCTTCTACACCATCATCTTCATACTTGTACAAATATACAACATTAAAAATGGGAGATATTCCAACATCAGGTGGCAATTCAATCTCATAAGAATTTGTAGAAAACTTTGTAAGTATCTTGCATGGCCCAATATTTTTGAAATTCAGTTTATTATACTGCTTCCTTGGGAATCTCTCATTTCTCAAGTGTGCCAAAACTAGATCTCCTACTTCAAAATGAACTTCTTTTCTACTCAAGTCTGCTCTACCCTTGTATTTGGTTATGTTGCCTTATAATCGCTATTTCACTTGTTCATGTATGGCCTGGATCTCTGAAGCAAATTCTTCACCATCAACACTTCTCATCTCTACCCTTCCCAGATTTCTTAACTCTGATATTCCCCTGGGGTGCATTCCATAGATAATATGTAATGGGCTCTGCCCTGTGCTCCTGTTTGGTGAGTCATTATATGCATATTCTGCCTGGGGAAAAATATGATCCCACTTCTTGGGATGCTCTCCTGGAAGACTTCTCAACAAATTTCCCAGACTCCTATTCACCACCTCAGTTTGTCCATCAGTTTGGGGATGATAAGCTGAGCTGAAACTTAGTTTGGTACCAAGTTTCTTCCACAATGTCCTCCAAAAATGGCCCACAAATCTGGTGTCTCTGTCTGAAACAATACTCTTGGGCAACCCATGCAACCTAACCACTTCCTTGAAAAACAAGTTAGCAACATGGGTGGCATCACTAGTTTTATAGCATGGAATAAAATGTGCCATTTTGGAGAATCTGTCTAGTACAACAAAGACTGCATCATTCCCTCTCTGAGTCTTTGGAAATCCTAGAACAAAATCCATACTCACCATGTCCCAAGGCCTGTCTGGAATAGGCAAGGGAGTGTACAATCCTGCATTCTGGCTCCTTCCTTTAGCATATTGACAGATTTTGCAATTTTTCACAAACTTGTCCACTTCTACTCTCATCTTGGGCCAGTAATAGAAGTGACTTAGCTGCTCATAAGTTTTATCAGTACCAAAGTGTCCAGCAAGTCCACCACTATGCTTCTCCTTGATAAAATTTTCTCTCATGGAACATTTTGGTACACATAGTTGGTTTCTTCTGAATAGTAAGTCCTCCTGCAAGAAATAATCTAGCCACTGGATTCTATCTGTTAGAATAGGATTAAACCATGCCTCAAATTATTCCTTAAAATCTGAATCTTTTTTATACAATTCTCTGAGAAAATCAAATCCTACAACTTCAAAATTGGTTTCTTGAACAAGCATGTGCCTCCTACTTAAAGCATCAACTACTTTATTGGCTTGGCCACTTATGTGTTTCAAAACAAAGTTAAAACCTTGGAGATACTCAAACCACTTGGCATGCTTATGATTTAACTTGGGCTGCTGTACAATATACTGCAAAGCATGATTGTGAGAATATAATACAAATTCTTTGGACATCAAATAATGCCTCCACTTTTTCAGTGCCTGAACAACTGCATAGAATTCCTTCTCATCAGAGGAATACTTCCTTCTAGTGTCATTCAAATTTTCACTGAAATAGGCTACAGGCCTATCATCCTGACTCAACACAGCTCCAATGGCCTCTCCACTGGCATCACACTTTACTTGAAATGCTTTAGCAAAATCAAGCAGGATCAAAACATGCTTCTCAGTATCTTTTGCTTCAAAAGTTTAAAGTTTCTTTCTACTTCAGCAGTCCAATTAAACGGTTGTTTTCTCTTCTTTATTTTCTCAATGATGGGTGCATTTATCTTACTGAAGTTTCTTATGAATTTCCTGTAAAAACTGGCAAGTCCATGGAAACTTCTTAGCTCAAAAACATTTCTGGGTGAAGACCACTCCACAATTTCCTTAACCTTTTCTGGGTCCATTTTCAATCCTTCTGCAGAAACAAAAAAACCCAAATACACCAACTCTTCCTTCATGAATGAAAATTTATTTAATTTTATCAGTACTTTGTCTTGGTGTAGCTTCTTCAAGACATAATTAAGATGGCTTAAATGTTCTTCTTTAGTTTTGCTGAAAACTAATATATCATCCAAATATACTATCACAAATTTACCAATGAATTCTTTCAATACTTCATTCATAAGTCTCATAAAAGTACTAGGTGCATTTTACAACCCAAAAGGCATGACCATCCATTCATATAGTCCTTCATTTGTTTTAAAGGCAGTTTTCCACTCATCACCTTCTCTTATTCTGATCTGATGATATCCACTTTTTAAATCTATCTTTGAAAAATATTTAGCATCACTCAAACAGTCCATTAAATCCTCAACTCTGGGCAAAGGGAATCTGTACCTGATTTTTAGCTTATTGATTTCTCTAGAATCAGTACACATCCTCCAGCCTCCATCTTTCTTTGGGCTCAGTACTGCTGGTACTGCACATGGACTCAAAATTTCTCTGATCAGTCCCTTGTCCACCAATTCCTGTACTTGTCTCCTGATTTCCTCATTTTCTGTGGGAGTCATTCTGTAGGCTGCCTTATTTGGCAGATTTGAACCAGGGATTAAATCTATCTGATGGTTGATCCTTCTCACAGGTGGAAGCTCATCAGGTAAATCATCCACAAAAATGTCACAATAATTGTCTAACATCTCTTGGATTTCTATTGGCAAATCAGAAATCTTTGTAGAAGTAAGAACTACCTTAGGTTTGCAAACTAAAGAAAAACTTGCCTCTTCTTCTTATATCTGTTGCAGATATTTCTTCCCGCTCAACAACAAGGTCTTTGGATCAATCAATATTTTTGATGTTTGTCCTTCTTCCATGGGTATCAATGTATGATGTACCCCATCTTTGAAGAACTTGTAAGTGTTCTTCTTGCCATCATGCACTGCTACTCGGTCAAACTACCAGGGTCTACCCAGTAGTATGTGGCACACATCCATGGGCATCACATCACACAAGACCTTATATTTGTATTTTCCCATTTGCAGCTCTATCTCACACTGTTATTTTAAAACTAGCTAGTGCCCTTTATGCAACCAGGACACCCTGTAGGGAGTTGGATTCTCCCTTGTCTTCAGCTTCAACTTTTCTATCACCTCAGTGGAAACTAGATTTTCTGTGCTGCCACTATCAATGACTAGCTGGCTGTATTTCCCTTGGACTTTGCATATGCTCCTAAACAAAGTCTTCCTTTGTGCAGGTTCAGTGACCTATTTGGTTTGCTTCAATAGGACCTTATTAACCACCAAGGACTCTCCCCTCTCTGGTAGAATTTCTTCTTCAATTGCTACCTCTTCTCCAGCCTGGGTGACAACAACATTTATTGGACCAGCACCCACATTCTCTGGACACTCATAGTGCTTATGTCCCACTTGTTGAAATCTATAGCACCTAAATTCTCTACCTCTGCCTCCTCTTCCATTTCCTCTGTAAGAACCCCTTCTACCCCTTGCATCATCCTATGTAGATGCATTATGAGGTGAGCTACTGTTAGCTCCATCCCTAGGTGTAGTAGGCTTTCCTCTACCACCCTGACTTCCATTTCCACGGAAAGTACCTCTCTTCTTAGCAGACTGCTTCCTCAGGAGTTTCTCCTCTGCTTTCAAGGCCATCTGGTAGACCTCTTCCACTGTCTTAGGAGACAGAAGACCAATCTCATCTTGGATCTCCAGCTTGAGGCCATTCACATATCTGGAAGTCTTCTCTGGTGTGTCTTGAAATTTCCCAGCTCTTATGCTCACTCTGTAGAATTCTTCTGTGTATTCTTTTACCGTCAGAAACCTCTGTCTAAGGTTCTGCATTTGCCTAAACAATGTTAGCTGATAATCACTAGGCAAGAATTTACCTTTCAATTTAGACATCATTCTGGTCCAGCTTTTGATAGGCTGCTTTCCAACTCTCCTTCTTTCTGCCTTCACTGCATCCCACCAAAGTGCAGCATGTCCCTTTAGCTTTGTTACTGCAAACTTGACCTTCTTATCTTCACTCATTTCTTCATAGTCGAAGCACTTCTTCATTTCATTAATCCAGTCCACCAGCTCTTCTATATTTATTCCTCCTGCAAAACTTGACACTTCAATCATGGGCTTAACTGCAGACCCCAGAATAGTTTTGAGGAGCCTCATGTTAGGAGGAATCTCAACATTTTGTTCCACTTATTCTATCTCAGGTTCACTGATGTCTTCAGGATGTATGGGCTTTCTTCACTCCATGGCATCTATTCTGGCCTCGAACCTCTGCAAAATTCCCAACACTTCTACATTGGCAACGGGTTCGCCTCTCCTTCTATAAGCACCTCTACCAACTCGGATTGCCATGTTAATTCTCTGCAAAAACAACTTGAAAACACTCTGATACCACAAATGACAGTAACAAAACTGAAATTCAGCCCCTAAGGAGAGCTGGTCTTCCTTAACTTCTTGTAACTTTATTTATCAATTTCAGAGAAATTGATAAATAACATATTCAGCAACTTTAGAACATATCAATCCTTATAACTCCACAATATCTCCAATATAGAATCGGTGCCAATTTCAAGGTTTAATTATATGGTAAAGGTTAAATACTCTGGGGTTTATGTAATCACCCGATTACATCACCATGGAACACTTTATATGCTTTAGGTCAGACCCACATGTACAATCGGCAGAAAATACACACAACTATACCTTAGAGTAACCTTCGAACATCTTCCGGATATGACCACCTTCCGATGGCTTCCCTCTAGATCGATGGCGTTCAACGATATTGTGCGGCCTCCTCAGCCGAAATTTAACGTGCGATGGCACATGAAAAGGCGGGTTTCAAGGTCCCACCTTATGCCATGTGTCGAACAACCAATGGAATCGCTCCGAATTTGAAAATACCGCTTACTCCGCAAAAGCGGTGCAATATGGGCAATCTGGTTTCGCAATCCACTCTTGGGTTTTGGAAAAGTGACTAACCAAAGTTAGTCCAGGGTTGCGCTATCCTTCTTATTCAATTAACTATGGTCTATCCTCGGCAGGGTATCCAATTAACAACAAACAAATGTAATTCTCTTCCGACGGGATTTTCACTTCCAGTAGGATAGAGTTAGTCGACCACAATTATATGCAGACTTCTTCTATGAGTGGAAATTTATTCAACAGAGCCTGTTCGAACAATTTTGAGAGAAATAGTGGATAGAGAGATGCAGAAACTGTGAAACAGTTCAATTCAGAAATTATGTACGCAGAGAGTTCAATCACCTCACAGTTAAACAAATTTCCTTACAAGTATCAATTCGAGACAAATTGAGAATCAACGGGAACTGAAATTCATTCAACCAGAAGAAATTTCTTAACACACAGAAATTATTGCAGAAAATCTCTCTCCCTCTCAATACATCCAAGGAATACAATTTATATACTTTACAATGTGTCTCTTCGGTTCCTCGGTGAGGACCATTTTGAAAATCAAAGGCCTAATTACAATTTACCCAAATAGCTGAAACATGACATATGGGCTAAACTATTCGACTTCTACTAACTCTAACTAATCTAAATGAAATATTCAGTTGAGGTATTGACACCTAGCTGTTACAATTCAATGATTTTGAACCCTCCTAGCCACAACATGTGGACAAAACCTCCTACATTGCTGGCTAGTGTCTAATGCCCCTGCATCAAAATACATCAGAAAATTCCTTAAACAACTCAATGTATTTCAGCTTGATGTGAGTTGGCAAAGTTTTAGACAGTTTGATCATTTTTGGATTTAGTTCACTGCCTATGTTACACTCTTCTACTTCAGTTTCAATAGGCTCCAACTTTGGTTTCTTGGAAACATCATTGAAATCAAACAGTTATTCTAATGGGACCAAACCTTTTGGCAAAATTTGAGTGTTAGATTGCAATGTTTCTAAGTCTTCTTTTTCTAAATCAGCACTAATATCTGTGGTATGTTCAACTTTGTTAGATAACAGATTTATATCAGCAATATCTGGAGATTTTACTTCATCAAGTAGATTTTCTTCAATAGGACAGTATGTTTCATACTCTGAATTTGAACTTGGCAGTTCAAATTCATTTTTGGACTGTAGGAAGTCTATTATTTCTTTATCTCCATCAAACACTTGCTAGTATTTCTCATTGTCTAGGACAGCTAGTCTAAATTTGATTTGGGTTGTGCATTGCTTGGTTTCATAAGGTGTTAGACAATTTCTAGCAGCAAAGGCTAAACCATTGGCAAGGATATTTTGGTTTATTGGGACAAAGACAAGTTAGAATTCATCAAATTTTTTCAATATATCCATGACATCATTTCTATAGGCTCTAAGTCTGGGATGTTTGGCACTATATTCCCTATTCACTTGCCTAATTATTAGTTCAGAATCACCATGAACCTTTATCCTTTTGGCCCCTAATTTCTTCAATAAGTGTAGGCCTAAAAGGAGGGCTTCGTACTCTGCTATGTTATTTGTGCATTGAAAGTTCAATTTATATGAGTGCCCTTCAGCATTATTTTTGTTTGTATTGTGAAGCCACACTCCTGCACCTGCATCATTCTTAGTACAAGACCCATCAAAGTTCATTCTCCAAAGAGGACTAGTTTTAGATTCACTAGTTTGACTACTATCCTCTTTATCTTGTGTGCTTTCGGATTGTTCTTGACAATTAGCACTATGTTGAATTTGGTTTAGTTCCTCATGTTTTTCATTATTTTGAGGACTCTTCTCTTGACTCTCAAGGTTGAAAAGAAATGGATGACTATTTTGTAGCTCTAGACCTATGACTTGTTTGCTGTAATTTTTTGATTTGACCAACTGTTTTGATAGTTATGTCTTGTCTTCCTCCTTTTCTATGTCTGCCACTAAGTTACTATGAGGGGTGGCCACTAAGTCAGTTAAGGTTTCTTTCTCATTGAAAGTTTCATTATTGAAGAGAATAAATGAGTCAAGGCCTGTATGTACAGAATAAAGAGGAGAGTTTTTTGGTCTCTCTTGGCTACTTACTATGTATTGCATGTGAGTTTCCCTATAAAATATTCTAGTTTGATTGAAAATAGGGATGGTAGCATATGTCATATCCATTTTCATTTTTCCTTGTAACTTAGCTCCCCAAGATCTTGATAACAATATACCATATTTTGGGGGGTACATCAGCCACTACAATATCCATCACTAAACACTTGGCTGGAATCTATGCTAAGTTTACACAAAGGTCTTTGATCAAAACTAAAAATTTCACTCTACTGGAGTCAAAGGAGTATAGATATTTGTATGGTCTGGTAATTTCAAGGCCTAGACTCTCCATTACTGCTTTGGGCATTAAGTTATGACAGGCCCCTGAGTCATGCATAGCATTGTGTAAAATTTTTTCATGAATTTTCAAACTAACATAAAATGGAGGAACTTTCCCTTCTTGGTATCTTCCTTCAATATTAGGACCAAATAAGAGCTCTGGTTGGTCATCAATGAGGTTGACAGTGTCATTATTTTCTCCTATGTTTAAGGATTTTAAAATTTGTGATCTATATACATCTTGGGTGACTAGTTCAGTGAGGGGAACAAAGATTTTAATCTTGGCAATTTCCTGTTCCAAATTGAAAGGCAACTGACTTTTTGAAATGTTTGTTCAGCCTTGTTAATCACCACTCTATCAACAAGATTAGCTTGCTGATTTCCTCTATTTACATTGGTCAAAATTGTTTTAATAGGAGCACTAGCTGAGGTGATAACACTGCTAAAGTCTGCACTCTATTTTTCATTAAGTTGAGTGCCTTTCTCTTTGCTTTGATCAGAATTTACAGCCATTTTTTTATCCTTTTCTGTAATTCTTTTGGGTTTATTCACAGGACTATTTTTTGTAGAATTGTCAGAGGTTTTAGTTTTGGGAGTTTCCTGATTATTCTTACTCCTAAGGTCATATTATTTTGGAGTTTCTATGATGACATTTTCTAATTATTGATAGTAACTTTCATCTTCCATTCTTCCATCATCATATGGTGTATAAACCTTGTTCCTACTATAATGAACATCAAAGTTATCATTTTATACTCCTAGCATGTTTATGTCATCTTCCTCTATTTTTTCAAATTTTTCTTCAACCTCACTTACATAGCTCTGATGAAAAGGAGGAATAATCTCCTGATCAGGATCTCTTGGTAATTTTTGAGGTTGATTTCTTCTGAAATTATGATTTTGATTTTGTGATTTATTTCTATTTTGGGGAGCTTATTGGTTTTCTCTAGATTGTGCCCTCTCAAGTATGCTCATCTTTTTCATCACTTCTTCTAACATCCTTTCCATTTTCGAGCTAGATGTGGAAGGTGCAGATTCCTCCCTAAATGATACTTTCTTTTCATTCCTCATCCTTGCTCTTTTCTCCATCAGATTCACTTCCACATCAAGAGCTCGTTTTTTCATGTCTTCTAGAGTCAAAGGGTCTCTTTCTCTCAGTTGATAGGCCATTTCAGGATCAAATCCTTTAGGAAACTTGTTCAAGGCTGAGCCTTGTGGAGGTTTCAATTCTGGGGGTAAGGCATTGTAAACACTATTAAACCTAGTGCAATAAGCTTGAACACTTTCTCCAGTGTTTCTTTTGATATTGTTATAGTTTGAAAGTATTTGGAGAGGGCTTTTCTTGACTTCCCACTTGTTTAGGAATAACTGATGGAGGGGTTGAAGGTCATTGATACTATTAGGGGTTAAGCCTTTGAACCATTTCCTTGCTTCTCCCCCTAGACTTTGAGCAAACAATCTAAGTTTGACAGTTTCATCATCAATCTCATTTCTGTCAAAATAGTCATTCATTTTGTCCATATGTTGTGAAGTAGCAGTAGCACCACTGGCATCAAATAATGGTATCTTGGACTGATAGTCCCGTGGTAGATTGACTAAAGGTAAAGGAAGGAATAGGGGAGCATACCATGTTTCCATGATAGGAGGTTGTGGAAAAAGTCGGGGGTTTACAAGTGGAGGAGGTTGAGGGAATGGTGTAGTTTGAACAGTGGGTGTGTGGAAAATAGATGTAGATGGACCATCAAGAGATTTTTGAGCAAATATAGGATGAGAGAAACCAAAATTATGAAGGAAATGCAAATCAGGTGGAGTAGTTTCTCTGCTACCAGGATGTTCACTTCTATCTTGGGATGAAGGTGAAGGCTCAAAATCTATCTGATCTATATCCTCAAGTGACCTAGTTCTGAATGGGTTTCTTAAGTCAACTTGTGGATTTTGTAGAGCTGTAAGGTTTCCAGGGACAAAATTAGCTCTATGGAGTGACCTAACAATAGTTGAAATTTTGGCCTTAGGATATTTCCTAAGAATTATTTCAGGATTATCAACTATCTCAGGAGGATTTGGGTCAGGATAGGCTCTAGTATGGATCCTTCTAGAAGCCATTATGCTATGTTTTCAGACCCAACAACAAGAAAATTTTAACCAAATATGACAATCTATAGTAGGCTAACTCATCTTTAAAAAGAAAAATTTAATCTTTAAAGTCTTCTAAACTGAGTTTGTATGATGTTATGATAGTAATGGGTTTCCCATTAGAGTCTTTATGTCTGTTTAGGATTGCAGAGTCACCAGGTGGAAATTTTTAGCTTTTTGTGAAGGTAAAATGTTTTATGGTTCCACCACCATGTTTATTATGAAGAAAATCTGAAATATTTTTGGGTTTTCTGATTTTTTACAGTCCTATGGGTTATGAGAGTGTCCTAAATCTGTTTCAACACTTAGCTAGGGTGATGAGACAAACAGAGTTTACTCTTATGGTCTAGCTAGCTGATTCCTTCAAGGTTTGATAAGGCTCTATGACAATCCTAAGGGTTACTTAGTTTGTCACTGATTCAAATAAGTCCTATCATGACTACCAATTTCTTTGGTAGTGCTTGAAGAGATCTACTTATATTGCACTGAGTGCTGAGTATTTTTTTTTAAGGATTTTACTCAAAAGTCCCTAGTGGAGTCGCCAGAATGTTAGGTCTCTGTAATTTGCAAGATTGGAAAATACAAAATGAAAAGCCTACATATGAACCACTTTGGGATTCTAGGATCTAGCCCTCCTGAATCTAGAGAGGGATATCTCTATAAGTGCAAAGATTGATTTATCTTTAAGGTCTGGAATGTGATATTAGGTTAGTTATGAAGAACAAGGTTTTTGTTTGGAATGTGATATTAGCCATCTCTGTTGTTTTTTCTGAACTCCTCCTGCACCAAATTTGACCATAGTTGTTCCCAACCTAAAAAAATTTCCCGTCCATTGACAGAGTCTTCATAATTGTGCCAACTATTAGGAAGTCCTAGGAGAGCCAAACTCACCAAATCATCATTAGCGACTGTTATTCCCACACTCCCTAGTTCATCCCAACTGTTAGGTATTTGTAATTTGCAATATTGGAAAATACAAACTACAAAGCCTACATATGAACCACTTTGGGATTCTAGGATCTAGCCCTCTTGAATCTAGAGAGGGATCTCTCTATAAGTGCAAATATTGATTTATCTTTAAGGTCTGGAATGTGATATTAGGCTAGTTATGAAGAACAAGGTTTTTCTTTGTTTTGGTTGAGCAAAGATATAATGAAGGTGAGGAATTCTTAATGAAGGGTGAAGGTGTATGAAAGTGAAGGAATGATTTAGCTAATAAGATAGGCAAGGAGCAGCTTCAATCCATTGGGCTATGGAGTCATAAGAGGGTTTAATTGAAACAACAAGGTTCAATAATGGTCCATGGGGCAAGTCATCTATGTCAAAGGATCTCTTTAAGTTTATTTAATGGAATGAAACAATAAGAAAGGGAAATCAAACAGATGAAGGAACAAAGGGTAGCCTAAGATCAAGTAAGTACTTTGAAATAATCCTTCTTTTGGCATGCACTTAAGAAAAGACATAAAATTAATCTAAGATCAAGTAAGTACTTTGAAACTATCTTTCTTTTGATGTACTTTCAATAGAAAACATTTAAAATAAATAGAATAGCTTAAGATCAAGTAAATAATTTTAACTTAGCCTGCTTTCAGTGTATTCAAAAGGAAAACATTCATGATAAACATAAAAATTAGTCTAAGATCAGGTAAGTACTTTGAAACTAGCCTACTTTTGACCTACTCTTAAGGACAACTTTCAAACAACCTTTGGAGAAAGAACTAGAAGACAGGGCAAACCATAAACATTCCTAGTCCAACTCTACTTAGCATGTAATGAAAATATCATTCAAGAACAATGTTTAAAGTTTAGATAGTAAGACGTGGGAACACCAACATTCCTTAACTTCTTAGACTGTATTAAATCATTCTTAAATACACAAAAGAGGAAAACATAAAGATAAAGCTTATCAGTGAGAGTAGGGTACCTTAAAGAGTAAATCCTAGCTCTATATTTGTTGTTCTTTATCAGAGAAAAGTGGACAGAATCGAAACAAAAGAAAATAACAATTTACAATAAGAAACACATCACCATTGACATAGACTAGGATCCCATAAATCAGCTTGTATTTGATGTTCAAACCAGTTACAATCATCAAGTCCAGTGGGTCTCTACAGCTTCAAACTTCTCATCTCAGCTTATGTATCTTCAATTACAAACAGGGCTACAACAACTTTAGAAAACTATTTACATGCAACAGATATCCAAAGACCAACCTTTTACAATGTGCTCCTCAAAGATATTTTATAAGAAAATGAGGAGGTGGAATGGTTTCTAGGGTTTAAGTATCATTAATTCCATATTAAATGCAATTCCTAGCCTTGAAGACCATGCAAGGCATAAGGTAAGAATGCATTCTATCTACAACTATGTTTCATAACTTTGTTTCTTCTTTTTTAAGGCTTAGTGGGTAAAAAGAATGACTTCGAGGCTCTTTCTTATCTTTGTAATAACTTTGCTGATAGTTTGTAATAAGTTCCTTTGTTTGAAATAACTATTAAGCTGCCTTTAGGAAAATATATTTTGAATAGGCAATAAGTAGGCCTTCTTTTGATTTATGGAAGCTACAGGTGGCTCTTTGGTAGCTGGAGAGGATTCAATTAGCCTCTGATGTGGTAGTGGAGGCCTTCTTTACTGATATTTTCCTCTGTTTTACTTTAAAACATCTTTAATCTGCTTTACTCTATGTTTTAGGCATAATTAGGCCTTGATCTTCATTTTCAGGTCTTTATCCTTTGCTGACTGTGGATTAGGCCTTTGATTCTTGAATTGATGCTTTAATCCCTTTAAAAACTCTGATTTAAACCTTTAACACTGATAGTCTTTCTCTATTTGATGTTTATTGTGTTTTTCTATGTTGTAGGCGCGCAGAGGGTTTTATGACATCACCAATGCTCATGAGGCATGGAAAAAATCATAGTTTGAACCCTTGTAAATTATTTTTCCTCATGAATAATGGCCTGGGGATCATCATCCCAGGCTTTTCATTTCATTTTTAAAATTGTAGGAAAAAACCCTTCATAACCTGCAAAAACAAACAAATTTATAAAAAACCTGCGAAAATAGGTCAATCGGTTGCTTTGGGTGGTTTGGGCAAGAGGTTAAATCGGAGTCATTGATCCAGATTAATCAACGATCGAGATTGCTCGATGGGTTCAATTAGGAGGCAGTTGGGTTAACGGTGGTAATATTAAGTTCGGGCCATTCAATCTCAGAGGTCAACAACCAGGATCAAATTGGGAGTTTATAATGCAGAGGGGGAAATGATATAGCGGAATGGAGGAAATTGCAATAAAAAAGGAGAAAACCTTTAGCGGAAGTCGAAAAGGGTTCAAATGAAGTTTGGGTGCAACTTTGAATGAGAACTATTAGATTAGGGAATCCAACGATGGAGATTTCCCGACGAAATCTTTTGGGAGGATAGATGGATGGAAAATTAAATGGGATCACAATGTAATGTGAGTCGTTTGATCTCAAAGATCGATGACCAAGATTTCTCAGTGAAATATTTGGGGAGAGAAAATGAAAGGCAAAAGACTAGGGATCGAGATACAATGTGAACCGTCGATCTAGATTAATCAATGGCCGAGATCGTGTAATGGAGCATTTGGGAGAAAAGGGGAAGGGTGAATGACTTGAGGTTGCAAGACAATGAGGGTTGTTCGATCTTAACAATCGATGACCAAGATTAAAAGGTAAAAATTCAATGTAGTGGAGAAAGGTGGTAAGGCAGAAAACCAGAATGGTGTTTGCGCGGCGTTGAGGTGGTTTTGAAACTTTTCCAAAAAAAATGTGATACAGTACGCTTGCTGACACGTGTCCTTTCAATATTGCCCATTTCGCATTTTTTTCGGTGTTATACTACATGTGCAAAAAAAATGCGAAACAGATTTCTGGCCATCGGATGAGGGGCAAGAGATCCGATGGTGCAGATCACACATGATGGGGTAAGCTGCGGTTTAATGAGGTAAGTGGGGCCCATGATGCTGTCAGGGTTTTGTCGTGTAGCAGGTAGGTTCATTGGGGTTTTTTGAATGATGGGATAGATCCTGACTATCGGATTTATGAAATGGACGGTGGAGATCAAAGATGGGGTGGGGTTATATTAATGAAGGAAAGGGTAAGATAGGGGATTGGGCGGAAAAAGGAGCGATGATGACCATTGATCCTTGCAGATCGACGGTGGATTTTCGTCGAAAAATTGAACTGTTGGGTTTATGAAATAACAAAGAAAATTAAGGTTTAACGGGGTTTGGAGATGGAGTTTTGGACTTTTAGCGCCCGAATGTGGGGCTGTAGGTCACATGAGAACATGGGCCAGAGGAATTAAGCCCTTGGGGGCTTAAGAATATTATAATGCCTTTAGACTATTTTAGGCCTTAAAAACAGTGTTTTTAAGCCAAAATAGTGGTCCCGATAGAGGAAATGAAGGGTTTCAAACCAAATCAGAGGGGAATATAAGGTTCAAAGGGGTGTTTTGGAGTGATTTTGAAGGTTAAATGAGGCTTATGGAGGGATTTTTATGGAGGAAAAAGGGATGAAAATGGGGTTTATTTATGAGTGAAAGGAGGGGTGAAAATGATGGGAAAATGGGGTTTTTAAGTAGTCTTTCTCTTAGCAAACATCAGGTTCTTTAGGATAAAGAGGGAAACAATAGTGAAGATTAATTCAAGGAGTGAAGATCTTCATAAGACTTTAAGAACTAACGATTTGGTCATGAAATTGTTTCTTAAAGGCTGAAACAGATTTAGCCACCATTTGATATGACAATTTTTTATAGGTGGCTAACACCATCATTGGACAAAATTTCTGAGATACTTTGGAATGGTGTCGGCCTTTTCCATCTCGATCTTTGTGAGTTTATATTTGAGCACCAATTTCCTATGGTCATTTTTGCTTTGGAATAGATCCATCAAATCATTCCACATAGCATATGGTGTGGCTTTCCCATGGAGGCCTGAGACTATGTGGTCTCGTACTCCCTCCAACATGATCCTCCTCACCTTTAGAACTTTATTTTGCCATGCATTAAGATTGGAAGCATCTGAAACATCTGGCTTAGGAACATATTTTTCAATGAATTTCTTCAAGCCATTGTCTTCAACTACTGCCTACATCCTGTCCTTCCAAGAAATGTAGTTTGAGCCGCCCTTGAGTGCATACTATAACCTCAAGCCATTGAAATCCATTTTTTTTTTGAATTAGTTGTAGCACCAAGAAAGTCTTTCTGCAAATTCAATTTCTATCCAATCACAACTCAGCTCCTGCTTCATTTCTACAATTTCCTGTGCTCTGATACCATGTAGAAATTATACAACAAGCATGTGTATCTTGGATTCACCCGATCTAATAATGTGCCAGAGTTAAATATTGAATCGCTTTTACAATTCTTTTGTGGAACTAAAAACGAAATCGCTAATCACATGAACATGAAGAAAGATCAATCACACACAACACAGATAATTTCTTGGGGAAACTTTACAGCTAAAAACCCCATTATCTTTATATTTTATATCATGGATCATGAAACAATAACATACAAAACTTTCTCATAAGAGCCCTCAGTACATCAGCTAATTGTCTCACATTGTCATACAGAAATTGGCAAATCCCTTAGCCAATTTATTGCCTCCATACAGCTTGCCTTCACTGCGCAATTCCTGCTGAATGAAATCCCAGAATTGATGCAATCTTGCCTGCCTTGACTGCACAAGTATCCTGGGTGTTGGGGCCCGTGTTTTGAAATTCAATAGATTTTGAGTTACGGTGAGTACGTGGCAGAACGCAACCTCGATAGGCGGAATGGTGTCAAGGTTGCGAAGGAGCAAAGGACAGGTGTCGCGGCTGTTGCGGGAGTAAGCATAGATGGCAGAAGAGAATGGAAGGAAATGAGTAGTGAACTCTTGATGAAATGAAATAAATAGAATAAAACCGACCGAGAAGGAAGGAGGAACTGACAGTTGCGCTGGCAGAAGAATAAATACGCAGCCAGCCAGTGGATAGGAAGGCTGGCGCAGACGGGAATAGGAAATAGGGAGTCGCAAAAGAGCTCTATTTGTGTTTCATTCTTCTCCATTCCTCTGTGTTTCTACATTTTCTCTCTATCCAATAGGTCATATTGTATTCTTCTCTGTTTATGCTCACGCAGCTGAGCCCTGTAATAGTTTGCCACTGATGGCCATTGATTAATATATTCAGGAGTGTTGTTCCAATTATCTGTTATAGTTTTGAATGAATGATTTTACAAGCACCTTTTAAAATTTTATTTACTGTAAGTCTGAACTCTTTCCTCGAGGGGTATCCGTTATGGAACATTGTGTTATGACTGTTTAGACTTTTAGCTTAGTTTGATTCAACTGTATTGATGTTGTTGGGATGATACTGATCGACTCCCTATCACAGTAAGGTCACGACACACCTCAGGTGAGACTCTCTGCCCTCCGTAGCAGAGTGAAAATGCCGACGTGAAACTAGACTACGGCAGAAAACCTTGTTGGCCCGCTAAACCTGAACCCGGGTCTTCTCTGCGAGACTTGTTCTCTCACCAAAAAATGGTTCTGTTGCCGGGACCTGAAAATACAATTGGGAGCTAGATCATGGTATCTCGGATCTTCGAAAGAGAATTATGAAGCTGGTGGGATAACCACCTAGATCAATTCATAACTCATCAGGCTAAGTTGAGACGAAAGAAGGAGAAAATGATTAAAAACCTAGTTCTATTCTCCGACTCTGCTAGTGATACCTAGGAAATATCTTGGGGAAAGTTCCCAGAAGAACTCTACAACTGGTTGCAGAGGCTTCAGACCAAGACTGTCAAGGAAAAGTCGCAGAAGATCAATCGCAAGTGGGTGCACGAGGATCTAGTGGCCCATCATTAGTTAAACAACGACTTAATCCAAGCTGTATAGTTTTGGGTGGAATCTACCTTGGACAGATATATATTGAATTTTGCAGCCGAGTGCTACTTGTCTTTCTCAAAAGAAAAAGATACCTTTAGATTCAGGTTAAGGGGGAAGTTGCTGAAGGATATTCCTTTGTGGATCAAGGCATTTATGGTAGATGAAGGACTGATGGGATTCCAAAAAGAAAAGATGGAAGCATAAACCCTCCAGTGCCGAGGGAAGGGACTAAGGGAGAGATGTTACAAGAACCATGAGAAGGGGGAGTAGGAGTATGGATTTCGAGACTGCCAATAGGCTCAGGGAGCGACGAGCACATTGGAGGGCGCAGATTGCAGAAAGGTGGCGAGAGAGCGTGATGAAGGAGTTGAAAAGACAGGAAAGCGATCGAAAGAACCAGGAGGCGCCTCAGTTTAAAAAGGAAATGGAAGGTCAGGTGGGTCCCCATAATATAGGAGGGGCCATGAAAGAAGTGCGACAGGTGTATAGGAGTCCAGCCAAGATGGAGGAAGGAAAGAATTTTGACGGAGAAGGTACAGATGCACACTTAGAGGAGGTGTCCGATGTGGAGATGCACGTTGCAATGGAGCAACTATTTCGAGAAAGGCCGACGTCCATATCTCAAGGTATTCATAGTCCCCACAGTTCAAGTAGCTCTAGTCCCAACCTTCCCCTGGTGCTCTACAAGCCCATAATTGAAATTTTTGTTAAGTTACGTGAATTAAGTAGATTGCATAGTATTCAGTCTCCAACTGGAACAAAAACTAGTAGTAGGATTTCTAGTGGCACCATCTCACAACTGGGATCCAAAGAATTCATTTTAGTAACACCTATTCAAGTGAACATGGCAAGATCACTCACCTGTTACCCAAAATTCTCTAGGAAGGGGAACGACGACATTGAACAGCATTGGTACCTCTGCAAGGCCATATGGAGAGCACGATAGAAACCAGATGTTGGGAAATTGATAGAATTTCATACCACAGTTAGGGAGAGATCCCTACGCTAGTTCATGAAATGGTTGGAAACTCACTCGAATCCAGTGATGGCAGATGTAAAGAGGTATTTCATTAAGGAATTCAAATTGCCTCAGACAGACCAACATGGCTTGTCAGAGATGTGGGAAATAAAGCAGCGAGAAGGAGAAACTACTTGGGATTTGATGCATAGAGTCAAGGATGTAATCAAGAAACTCAGCTATCCAATTGATCCAAACCACCAGAAAGATTGGTTCATTAAATCTCTACTACCTTTGACCCGAACTCCATTGACTCAACAAAGGATCGACACATTGCAGGATGCACTAGAGCAGGCAATGAAGATAGAAGCTATGGCGGGTTACCTGCAAGATTTTAAAGGAGGAGCAATGGTACAGGACCCCTCCATAATGGGTCTGCAGCATCAAATATCCAGTTTTACATAAAAACTCAAGGAAATTCAACCAATGCCATCAACGAGACCGAATATATGGTGCACGCATTTTCTCGTCGAGGGACATGTGGCAATTGAATGTCCCCAATTCTGGGGAAAAAATGTGGGGACATCAACCGTAGGGGCACAAGGGGCTCCACCACTAGGATGGGTCGTACAAATAAACACCTAAGGGATATATCCACCACAACAAAAATACACAGGGTTCCCTACACAACAAAGTCTAGACACCAACGAGTATTGTGAAATAAGCAAAAGTATGGGCCATCAACCTCCCCTGTCTCCAATATTACAGAAATATTCCAATGTTCCAAATAATATATACTGTGAATTATGTTCCTCAACCACCCACATTACAGAGCAGTGTCAAGCACTGGATGCACTGGTAGAGCTGCTAGATCGGACTTCATATAGAGTAAACGAAGCTCCCCGAGGAAGAGGAGGAGGCATGAGAGGAGGCCGAGCAGGAGGTAGAGGTCCAGTAAGATGCTATAACTGTGACCAGGAAGGACATGTAGCTAGATAATTTCCACTCCCTAGAAGACCCTGGTGTTCTTAGTGTAGAGTTAACACACACAATAGAAGATTTCCCGGAGCTTATCAAAAGAAGGGAGGAAAGAGCTAGACAGAGGGAAAAAAATTTAGTAAATGCAGAACCCAGGCTAATGGGAACTTAGACAAGGAAAAACGTGGCTATAGTGACAAGAGGTGGCAAAATAATGGGGGAGGATGCGCGTTCTATGGACCCAATGAAATTTATCAAGCCAGCATCCCCAAAGCTCTTGATCAAACGAGAACGATAGAAACAATTTTTCCAGGAAGTAGCAGAAACGTTTGCCCAATTGGGGGAAACAAAGGAATCGAGTTACAGAAAACTTAGGAAGAAAATGAAACACAAAATACTTCTGAAGCCTTGATCCAGGAGTGGTTCCATATATTCCTGAATATTTTTAACAATACCCCAATGCTAGAACGACTAAAGAATAACCTGGAAGGGGTGTTGAAGAAAAAAACCAGAGCAAAAGAATCAGTAGAAGCAGACCAGAAGTATGTACAAAGAATAAAGAGAAACAAATCAAGGATGGGAAAGGAATTCTGAGTGAACACACAATTTTCGGGGTTCCAGATTAAATATACCATGCTTGATTTGGGATCTGATGTCAACATCCTACCAAGGAAAACTTGGGAGGCATTGGGGAAGCCAAGATTGACATACTACCCGATTCAAATTTGGATGGCGAACTAGTATTTCAGTGCTCCCATCGGCCGATTGGAGGAGGTTGAAGTTGACATTGCAGGATTAAAGACATTTATGAACTTTGAAGTCATCGACATCATGGGGGATAAGTATCCATACCCTACACTGTTGGGAATTGATTGGGCCTTTGAAAATTATGCAGTAATTGATCTGAAGAAAGAATTGATGATCTTCGAGGACAGGGAAATCAGAGTCACTCAACCACTCAACCCCTACCAAGGACTAAGAATACAAAGACTGTAGATAACCGGGAAGATTCTTAGCTCCTGGACCATCTCTATCAAATGACTGAAGGGAGAAGAGAAGATTACATCAACCCAATGGCAGAAGGCTCTGTAAGCTGGAGAAGCATCCAAAGCTCAGAGTTAGGATCAAAAATAGCTTGGGACGATTGGCAGCAAGGAGGCTACAAAACAAATACAAGGAGATGTGCCAATATTACAAGAGTTAATTGGATTGGGACCAAGATTCAGGAATACCCAATCTTATCAGATATGAATGCTGTAATTATTTTCATAGCCAAAATAGAAACTACGGTACCAAAAAGTCACAGAGTACCATTGATAAACGTGGCATTACAATCCACATCCACAAGATGGTGGAGTAACCATGACAACTCATTGACGTGATGGGATGAAGTGGCAGTAGCACTGAAAGCCAGATTTAAAGAGGAGGGGGAACCCAGAAGTAAGGACTGGTACCAAGGGGACTCAGACCCCAAAGACCATCTGAAGGAATGTGAAGCCCAATGGAGAACTGATGAATATCTCAAAGAAATGTGGGTCCACTGATCCGGATTTATGTAGGAATGCAACAGAATAAACATATAACAGAGATGCAACGGAATTAACACTTCATTTCATTAATATCAAGGAACTGAAATTTTCTTACAGACATAATGGAAATAAAACTAGCTAGGGCACTGGTAGCTATCTCTGAGAAGAGATGTGGCGGCTACAGGCCTCTGAACTGAGTTACAATGAGGCTCGAGGGCCTATTTATTATTGAGAAACAGAGAACCCTAAACATCCCAAAACCTAACCTTGTGAGCGAAGCCAAACCATGGGCCTCGTTTGGGTAAATTGGTGTTTCAACTTCCTGTAGGATCTAGAATTTTTGGCGCAGATTATCTCCGTTTGATGCACATGATACATCATTAGAAAGCTCTATCTCGAGGAATAATACAACCTTAAGACGACCTGATGATCCACTCGCTAGTAAAACGACACCCAAAACGTCGTTAGGGCCTCTCGGCTTCGGGAGTGTAGACCCGAAAACTCGCTAAAAATTTATGCCGAAACTGAAAAACCGAAAGAGACAATGGTGGGGGCCCAAGTGGAATAGGCGGGTGGCCACCAATATCCACCTGGATCATTCCTCCCCCCTTAGGAAGCAATGGTCCCCATTGCGTTAAGTTCCTCCATGAGATGAGAAAATTTCTGCTGAACTTGGTCCCTGGTGAACCACTTTCCTTGGTGCAGGAGTTGGCCAGCTTTGACAACCCGATACAGTTGGATCTGCTGTTGACGAGTGTTCTTGATTTGCATGTCCATGATACAATCCGTGGTGGCCTGTTCCATGCAGTCTGGGTTTAACTCTGTTGGTGTGAGTTGTTCTGCAATGTCCGAGGTGTCCAGTAGAGGTGGAAAGTAAGGACGAAGGCGATCCACATTGAAGACTGGGTGCAGACCAAGGAATGGTGGAATACTAAGCTCAAAAGCATTGTTCCCTATAGCCTTGGTGATGGTGTACGGCCCGTATCGGAGCGGGCGAAGCTTGCGGTGAGGTCCAGTGAGGCGCTCCTTCTGCAAATGCAACCATACTTTGTCGCCCACCTGGAAGTTGTGTGGCACCCGGTGTTGATCATGGCGCTGCTTGTACTTCGCATTGGCTCTGTCCAATATATCATGAACTTGTTGGCGGATGTGTTGAATGCGCTCGATGAAGCTACTTGCTTTGTCAACTTCAGACTGGACATGAGCTGAATCGGCCTGAGCAGCTGCAAACGGCATGGCTATGTCAATGGGACATAGTGGCTGGAATCCCAAGCCCACCTGAAAGGGGCTATGGCCAATTGAACCGTGGAGAGCCCGGTTATAACTGTGTTGTACATAGGGGAGGCTCTCGTCCCATGTGCGTGGATGCTTTGAGTTGTACATGCGCAGAATGTGTACAATCATTCTGTTGACTACCTCTGTCTGGCCATCTGTTTGGGGATGGAAAGCTGTGGACTTGGTGAGCTTTGTGTCCAACATTGACCAGAAGCTGGACCAAAATGTGCTGAGGAACCTGCTATCTCGATCTGATATGATAGACTGTGGGATCCCAAAGTGTACCCATACTCGTTCAAAGAAGAGTTTAGCAGTAGCTTCTACTGTGATATTCTTCTTACAGGCCGCCATAATGGCCATCTTCGAGAATCTATCAACGACCACGAAAACACAGTCATTTCCATTCTTAGTAGAGGGCAGTCCCGACATGTAATCCATGGAGATGGATTCCCATGGTCGACTAGGGGTAGGTAGTGGAGTATATAGGCCTTGCTTCTTGATGGTCGGCTTGGCAATGGCACAAGCAGTGCAGGATCTGATGTGCTTCTCGACATCCTTTCGAAGGTTCGGCCAATAGAAATACTTCTGTAGTATTGCTACTGTTTTCTCGACCCCGAAATGCCCAGCGACTCGACTGTAGTGTGCTTCCCATATCATCTTGGCACGCTCGCTTGAAGGAACACACAGGTGGCCCAGGTGACATAAAAGTGCATCTTGGAGGTGAAAATTTGGAACTCGCGTGCCCCCCAAGAGTGCCTTGTAAGTGTGGCTGAATTCTGGGTCACTCTCATAGAGAAGCGGCCAATCAGAAGTCTCGTGCCCACAAGAGTTGAGCACGGTGGTGAGCGCCACGATCGGTGGTCGGCTGAGGCAGTCTGCAACATTATTGGTGCTACCCTTCTTGTATTTGATGTTCAAATGAAACTGTTGCAGATATGTGGACCACTTCTGATGGCGATCATTCTGCAACTTCCCTTGTGTCTGTATGAACTGCAGGGGCCGGTGGTCTGTGTGGATGATTGTTTCCTTCCCCAAAATGTAATTCTTCCATTTTCGATAGGCTTGCACAATGGAATACATTTCTTTGTCATAGGTGGGATACTTGCGAACTGTCTCAGACAATGTCTCACTGTGGTATGCCACTAGATGTTCCTGTTGAGTAAGAACTACCCCAATAGCATAGTCAGAGGTATCTGTCTCGATCTCAAATGGATGCTGCAAGTCTGGTAAGGTGAGCACTGAGGCAGAACAGAGGCGATTTTTCAATTCTTTGAATGCCTTCTGTTGAGGTTCTGACCAAAAGAATTTTTCTCTTGCTCCTCCTTTGGTGACTTGACTCAAGGGCCAAGTGATATGAGAGAATCCCAACACGAATCTGCGGTAGAAATTGGCAAGACCCAGAAAGCTGCGAAGCTCTGTTATAGTGGTCGGGGCTAGCCAATCCCGAATGACTTGGATCTTGGCTGGATCCACATGCACCCCCCTTTCATCAATAATGTATCCCAGATATTGAACCTGGGTCATGCCAAACATGCACTTCTCCAAATTGGCACACAACTTGTGTTGCCGCAGTGTTTGGAGGACTTTTCGGATGTGATGAAGGTGCTCTTCCCAAGTCTTGCTGAAGATCAGAATGTCATCCAAGTACACCACTACGAATGAGTTGGTGAATGGCCGCAAGATGTCGTCCATCATTCTCATGAAGGTTGCGGGAGCATTCGTCAACCCGAAAGGCATGACCAGCCATTCAAAAAGGCCTTCCTTAGCTTTGAAGGCAGTCTTCCACACATCAGAGGGTTCAATTGGTACCGGGTGATACCCAGACTTCAGGTCGATCTTACTGAAATATTTTGCACCTTGGAGTTGGTCCAGAAGGTCATCAATCCGTGGGATTGGGTACCTATTCCGGACAGTGATCTTGTTCAGCGCCCGATAGTCAATACAGAGTCTCCACGTCCCATCCTTCGTCTGTACCAACACGATCGGGCTCCCACAGGGCGATGAACTTGGTCTGATGTGACCTTTCTGCAACAGCTCCTGAATCTGCCTTTTGATTTCATCATTTTCTAGAACAGAGCGTCGATAGATCGGTCCATTGGGTAGTGGCGCACCTGGGGTCAGATCAATCGGGTGCTTGACCTGGCAGTGCAGAGGAACCCCTGTGGGCGAGGTGAAGATGTCCCCGTACTCCTCCACGACCTTATCCATTTGTTGTTGTCGTGCAGAGGGGCCCTGTCTGGAGGTCGTGGCCACAGTCTTCTTCTTGCCCTGGGGGCGGATCATCAGAAAAACGAATTTCCTGGTTTGGGAAATGAGCTTACTACATTGTTTTGCAGTAACCAAAGAGATAGTCGTAGGAGGTGGTACCTCCGGTATCCTGTACAACTTATTTCCCAAAGTAATAATAACAGCACGAGGTCGAGACTCATACACAGCATGACGCTTCCACAAGTATGGTTGTCCTAATAATACATCAGAAACATCAATAGGAGCAACATCACATAATACCTCATCCGCGAAGGGCTTGATGCTATAGGGAAGGCGGCACTGCTGGCTGACGCGGAGATCTCGTCCTTGGTGAAGCCACCCGATGGTGTATGGATGTGGGTGAGCTGTGGTCGGCAAGCCCAACCGCTTCACGGCGTCTGCTGAAATGAGGTTCTTTTGGCTCCCATTGTCGACAATGAACCGTACAGGGGAGCCCTTTACCCACATCTGGGAGTGGAAGAGACGTTCCTCCTCCTCTGGATCTTCCGGTTCCTCCTTCTGGACCTTTGTAGTGGCAACAGTGGCATTGGGCTCCGCATCAATAATCTGTTTCCCTTTTTCATTCCCCTTTTCAAGTTCTGATTCGGAGTCGAAGCATGCATCTGACTCAGAAGCCCTCATCTCGGCCACTAGCAACTGCTTGGCCCGACACTCACTTGTGTTGTGAGTGGAGTTCTTATGGAACTCACACCACTTTCCCGTGTCCTTCTTTGGCTTTGCGGTGTTGTTCTTTGCTTGTGGCTTCGATAGGTTGTCTTGAGTCACCATGCCTTGGCTCTGTCCTTTGTTCTGCGATTTGGGAGCACCTTTCCCTTGATTTTTATTCGCAGATCCAAAGTCTCGCTTCTTCTGTTTGAATTTCTGCTCAATCTTGGCAGCATACCGGTATGCCGTACCAAGCGAGGAGATGTCGAGGAACTCCATTTCCTCCTGAATGTATCTGTGCAGACAGCTGCGATACTTTAGCACCAAATGTCTCTTTGAATCTTGGATACCTAACTTTGTGCGCAGGGTATGGAACAGATTCGTCAGCTCGTGCACATCTTGATCCCTTTGTTGTCGCAGCGTGGTCCATTGTATGTACTTGTCCTCATAGCTCCCCACGGGATAGTACTGTTCCTTGACGGCGTCTCAGAAAGAATTCCAAGTTGGTACGACCGAGAACAGAGAGGGTTCTGTCTGGTCCTTGTTCTCACAGTAGGTTTCCCACCAGTCCTTAACATGGGGGGTAGCTTTGAGGAGTGCAAAATAATCTTCTCCCGGTCTGAAAAGTCATGAACCGAGAAATATCCTTCTAACAGATTCAACCATCTATCTACGGCATTTGCGTCTATTTGACCCTCAAATATGAGAATGTCAAAATTTACTTGTACCTTAAAAGGAGTCGCGCCTCCAGAGTGGCTGCTGGATGCAGATGCGCCGCCGGTGGGTAGCCGTTGAAGGATCTGAGCAAAGTTATCCATCATCACGTTCCTTTGTCTTTCGAGGGCCTCCTCGAGCAATATTTTGATAGGATCTCCTTCTCCCTCATCTTTCTTTTCGTCCCCCATGGGCGTCCGTCGAGGTTTGCGAGGCTGATCTTGCAAAGGTTCCACCAGATCGAGCCCTAGCTCCTTATACCCCGACCTCGTTGGGGACATACAAAGAAGGATCGAGAAAAAGCAGACCGCTCTGATACCACTGATCCAGATTTATGCAGGAACGCAACAGAATAAACATATAACCATAAATACAGAGATGCAGCGGAAATAACACTTCATTTCATTAATATCAAAGAACTGAAATTTGCTTACAGACAGAATGGAAATAAAACTATCTAGGGCGCTGGTAGCTATCTCTGAGAAGAGATGTGGCGGCTACAGGCCTCTGAACTGAGTTACAATGAGGCTCGAGGGCCTATTTATTATTGAGAAACAATAGAGAATCCTAAACATCCCAAAAACCTAACCCTAGGAGATGAAGCGCCAAAACCATGGGCCCCGTTTGGGTAAATTGGTGTTTCAACTTCCCAGGGACGTAACTTTGGCATACTATCTCCGTTTGACGCACATGATACATCATTAGAAAGCTCTATCCGAGGACTACAACTCTCGGGACGAATTGGATAATCCAATTCGTTGGAAAAACGATACCCAAAAAGCATCGTTTAGGGCCTCAAAATGGCTCCGGAAGTTCAGGACCCGAAAAACTGCTAAAAATAGTAAGTTATGCCGAAACTGAAAAACTAAAAGAGACAATGGTGGGGGCCCAAGTGGAATAGGCGGGTGGCCACCAATATCCACCTGGATCATCCACCAGTTTATCAACTCCCTGGACGTAATTCCAAAGGCCTGGTACTTAACAGAAGAGAAAAGAAGAGGGACGCACAACTGGCAGTAAGTTGCGGAAAAATTTACACAGTGTTTCTTGTTTGAAGGAAAGATAGATCCGGTTACACAGGCATTGCGGGCCATCAGGAAGATACTATTCTTCCTAGATTTCCAACAGACGGATGGGAAGTCATTTCAATACCAGGGTATCCAACAAAAGGTGGCATGTCAAAAAATTAATAGTGAGATGGATGATGAAAAAATGGAGGATCTCAGGCACCTGTATTTTGAAGAAACAAAGGGGGAGAGAGACATCAAAGAAGAACCAACGATAGAAGGTATCCATTTGCTACCTCTCAGAACCAAGAAATTAAATATTGGAACAAAAGAGAAACCTAAATAGGCGACACTTGGAGACTACTAGGATTAACAAATAACTAAGGAAATATTCAGTCTACTCAAGGAATATGAGGACTTGTTTCCTTCATTAGTAGCAGATCTAAAGGTAATAAAAGGAGAGATGGGGGAAATGCCGATAATACTAAAGCCCGATGCAAGGCCTGTCAAACATAGACCATATCGTCTGAACCCAAGGGTAAAAGAAAAGGTGAAAGTAGAGATCGACAAAATGTTGAAAGCCAGATTAATATTCCCAGTAGAGGAACCAGAATGGGTAAGTCCCATAGTTATACAGAGAAAAAAGGAGAAATCAAAGATACGAGTCTGTGTAGATTATATAATTTTAAACAATGTTTGTATCCATGATCCATTCCCCACTCCATTCAGTGACTAAGTCCTCGACAATGTTGCAGGGAACAAGGCATACTCATTCACCGATGGCTTATCAGGTTACCATAAGGTAAGAATAATAGAGGAAGACAAGAGAAAGACAACATTCACCACTGAATGGGGCTCTTTCTCATACAATGTGATGCCATTTAGACTGAAGAATTCACCTACAGTCTTCTCTCACACTTGCAGTATTCTCTCACATTGTGATCGCTGCATTCTGAGAATACATCCACAAGTTCTTAGAAGTCTATATGGATGACTGGACTATGCATAGCATACTAAAGGATCATTCGAGCCTATTGAGAGTAATGTTTGACAGGTGTCTGTGTAGACCCGGCCAAGGTAGCAGTAATTTTCAGTATGGAGGCGCCGGAAACAGTAAAACAACTAAGGACACTGCTGGGCCACACTGGTTACTACTGGCATTTCACTCGCAACTACGCCAAGATAACAACACCCTTAGAAAAACTATTGAAGAAATCATAATAGTTCTAGTAGACGGACAACTGCAAAATGGCCCTAGAAACCCTAAAGGAGAAGTTGGCGAGTGCGCCAATACTAATCCACCCAGACTGGGACAAGCAGTTCCATGTACACATTGATGCGTCTGGCATCACGCTCGGAGCAGTCTTGGCTCAACCTAGAGACACTTCTGTCGATCATCCGGTATATTTTCCAGTCGCAAGTTGTCAATAGCTGAATGGAACTATACGATAATAGAGCGGAAGGCATTAGCAATGGTGTAATCTCTTCAAAAATTCTACCACATTTTTCACAGACCACTCAGCCTTGAAATACTTAGTCAATAAGCCAGTCTTAGAAGGTAGAATCTATAGATGGCTCCTACTTTTCCAGGAGTTCACCTTTGAAGTAATTGCAAAGCCCGGAAGACTCAACGTAGGGCCTGATCACCTATCCCAACTAGAGAATGGAGACAACGGAGGATCTCTAGATGATCAGTTGCCAGATGCTGATATTTTCAGAGTAGAAGCCATCCTAGACTACCTGAATGAGATAGCAGCCTATCTCACCACAGGGCAGTGTCCGCAGGAGTACACTATGACACAGAAGAGGCACCTGGTAGTTCGAGCCGTGGAGTATTAGCTAATAGTGGGACACCTATACAATATGGGGCTGGACCACGTACTTCAAAGATGTGTCATGGACCACGAAAGGGAAGCTATACTATGGAAAAGCCACAGTGGTGTTGCGGGAGGGCATGTGGGAGCTAAATCAACAGCACACAAGGTACTACAAGCAGGCTTATGGTAGCCAACAATACACAAGGACAACAAAGCATGTGTGCAGAAATGTGACGTTTGTCAATGGACATGATGACCATCTCACAGGGATGAGCTTCGACTGCTTGATCCGATAAAAGTACTGCAGGCATTCGAAAAGTGGGCAGTCGATTTTGTAGGACCAATTACACCAACTGCAAGGTACTCAAAGGCAAGGTACATAATCACAATGACCGACTACCTGACGCGTTGGGAAAAAGCAGCGCCAGTGAGAAATTGCATGGTAGAGACTGCTGCTAGGTTCATATTTGAAAATATAATCAACCGATTTGGATGCCAAAAAATCTTGACCAGTGACTAGGGTACCCACTTCATAAATGGTACCATTAAACCCCTCCTGGAGAGCTTCATCATACAACACTATAAAAGCAGTCCATATCATCCACAAGCAAACAACACAGTGGAAGAATTGAACAAAATACTAGAGAAGGGTCTGACAAAGATATGCAACATGCAACGCGATGACTGGGATGAACAGATACCAGCAACACTGTGGGAATACCGAACCACGGTAAAACGATTACACAACCAGACACCATTCCAGCTAGTTTACGGAAGAGAAGTTGTAGTTCTAGTGGAATTCATCATACCAAGCCTTCTAATCACAACAAACCTATAACTATCTGAAGAAGCCCTACCGTGAATAATTTTACCATTTCAATTCCAAAAACTCTCAGAACCGAGAGGAGTCAGTAGGGTAGGTTAGAGTCAATAACTCTCTTGCACCCGAGATTAGCATAAATAGGATTCAACATAATGAAATAAATTTCAGTTGAGTTACAGAGACCACAAATCAACCAATAGTGGTCAGGGAGGGGTAGTGTCTAGCATGTCATCCACATCAGATAGAAAAGTGTGCCGAACATCAGCCCAACATCATTAAGCATAGTACTAGTGTTAGTCCGTAGGATTACCAAGATTTGGAAATAATTTCCATAATAAGCATCACCCATACTGTAGTAAATTTTCCATAATTAGACATAACCACCAGCCATTGTGTCTGCCCAAATTCCAAAACCATAGTCAGCAATGTTAGAACCCACCTTAGTATCTAACTAATCGTACGATTGTAGCTGCGGGAGAAGCCAGGGAAACATTAATTAGTTATGGGGTCTCATCAACCCCACCCGTGCCGGTTACTTACATAACCCACATGTAGAGAATAGTGAGAATGCTAGAAAAATCTGAGTTAGAGTTAGAAACTTCCAAAAGAGAAAGGGAAGCTGAACCAGAACTAGAACAGAGAAGGCGTCCGGAAGAAGAAATTAAAGATAAAAGAGGAAAAACTGTTCTTCAGGTATACCAGAGACGAGCAAGAATGAAAAGATTAAGCCCAGCGGTCATGGAACAAGAGCTGGAAAATAGAATTTAGAAAATGGAGTCCCTTGTGGGAAAATATGATAGTGCGACCCTGATCAACGCAGACATCATAGATTCCTTTGAGTTTTCTGTGCTAAAAAGGCAGGTGTACATCGAGAATTATGCAACAGAAGCATGACGAGCAATAGAAAGAGTCCTGCTTGAATTCAGGATTATCCAACAATCCACGATAATGAATTTAAGGAACCTACCAGTGTTTGGGATTACAGGTTTTGTGATGCAATGCACAAAATTTCTGTTAAGCAGGATTTAGAATGGCTCTCTGTGGCTGGGAAAGGAAATCCCAATTCATGCTGAAGACATTCATAGGTTGACAGGATTGTCGCAGGAGGGAAGGGATGTATCTTTAGCATTCTAGACTATATCTAAGAGGGCAAAGAATTCAGGAGACACGGACTACTATGCCAAGTATGGCACTCGAAGAGGAGGAAAGGGAGCAAAGATTGAGTTATTTAACAGGCCGGAGATCAAGTTCGCTTGCTATCTCATTGCTAGCAAGAAGATGAGGCATTATACAAAAGGGGAGTGCACATTAGACACAATTTCGGTTGCGGAGCACTGCGTCCAGGGGACAAGGCTGAATTGGTGCTCCTTCCTGCTGAAAGAATTTTTCGAAGCTTGCGAGGAAAATTACAAGAGAGAAACCGAGTTTATCTATGGATATTTAATCATGGCATTAGCCATGTGGAAGTGGACCTTCCCCAGCATCAGGATACCAATGTAGATAGCAGAAGACTAACATTTGGCAATGAAGTTTGTGCCGTTGAAAGTGTCTGGAGACCCAAGCACAAAGGAAGTGAATGCAGAAGCCTTCAGAATTTGGTATGGTCAAATGGTTCATGTCGTAATGAGTCAACGAAGGATTCCAAGAAATTTACTAGATGGATATAGTGAGAAGTTCTGGTTCGGAGTCACACATAAACATAATTTTCTTAGGCCTACATGTGTACCAGAAACAACGTTCTAGATGAGGCCTCTGAAGTTCCAACTTGATGAGGCGGCCTTCCACACAGAGGTTTTTTCATGGCCAGGAGTGGTGATGGAGATCAGGGATGGAGTGTACACGTACTTCTTTAACGGAATGCTACCACACTAGTTACCAGGAGAAATGTCGGAGGAAGTAGCGAACAAGATGTCAAACCTGCAGCTCTTCCCGATCATTCAGCAGTTGAACACTAAGGTGAAAAGCTTTAATCAAGTAGTTCAGGTACTAGCAAGTGATGCTACCCCATTCCAAACTATTTCAAAATTCCAGGTGTCCCAGTCTAACCCATCTCCCAGCACAACCTCCATATTTGCACCCATCCCCAATGTCTTGTTTAGTTCACCACCCCCACCAAATACAACGCTAGTGGGAAAGAGTAAAGCTGTGAAACCAACAGTGGCATCGAAGGCCAAAAGAGCCAAGGTGGCAGAATCAAGCCCGGTGGTCGACCTCACACGAGAGCATCCACCTCAACAGTTAAGCATAGGGGTACCAATCCGAGAAGAGCAGGTAGTTGAACCTGAAGAGGCAAGAGGGTTGCCACCCCACAACCCCATAAACCCCCTTGATTTTGTAAACATCTACATGTCACCACGCCGCCCAGATCAACTACCACCCACCACCTCATCCATCTCCCGAGAACCCCACAGCTCTGCACCATCCACTTCATCTGCCACTGTGTTTGATCCAGTCATCATAAGAATAACCATTGGGGACCATGGGATGGAGGTTAACTTAGGTATAGAAGTGGTACCCCTAGTTAACCCAACCATGGTCATGTAAACTTATTTTACCAACCTCATCAATCAGTTAGAGCAGTCAATTGAAGACACAGCTGGGCCATTAACAGAGCGTACTCCACTCCAACCACCCAATCCAACAGGCAAGAAGGAAAATCAGACCTAAATATGGTGGACTCTAGTGACCGAGTACCACATCAAACACCGTAGCAGTCACCTCAAGACCAGTCAGTGAAATCGGTTGCCAGCGGACAGCCACTCCAGGTGCGAATGCTAGATCATGGTACCTCAGGTGCCGAAAGCATGGAGACATGGGGGACAACTCAGCTGTACCATTTCATTCAGAGGGCATCACAACAGGCCGAGAGGCTCCACTCAGAGCTCCAGCGGTAATGCGAGCAGTAGCAGCAACAGAGAAGCACGCTTACTGAACAGTGCGAACAGCTAATGATGGAAAAGGAGAAGCTACAGGGACAACTGGAAATAGTGACCAGGGTTTTCAGAGAAGTGTGGCCTACAGTAATGGCCAACAACAGTCAAATACCAGAAGAAATGGAGGAGACTGATGTGGTTAGGTAGGTGATCCACCTCAGGGTGGTGTATTCAAATCTTCATCAGGAAAATGTGGAACTCAAAGCAACATTGGCAGCCCAACCCGCATTGCTTGACCCAGTGGTTGTGTACTCAGCACAAATATCAGAGAGACAGGGCCAAGTAATGAAGATGCAGGAAGTTTTGAGTATTGCAGCAAGAGAAGCATATGACCTACTTAAGGGTCTGCAAGAATTCTCAACAGCCCTTACCATGAATGCACAGCCGGTCTTGTTACAAGTACAACAGATCTCCAAGGAAATCCAGGAAGCAATGGACCCAACTCGACTGGACCAACTCTACGCCCAGGAAGATGTGTTAGAGGTCCAAATACAACAAATAGAGGAGACTTAAACGGTGGCCAGACATACCATCCGGGAGCTTCAACAGCCCATAAAACTCAGCGCACAAATGATGCAGCAAGTGGCCTCTGAGGCCGACACTCAGATCAGCACAGTGTTTGGTGCCTTGCCACTGAATGCAGGGGAGGAAGTTGTCACAAAAATCATGACTGAGACTGAAGAGTTAATGCAAGGGTAGCAGCAAGCCATGGAAACCTTCTAAGAGCTCAAAGCTTCAACTATAACCAAGGTCCCAGAGTTGGGGCCCTTGTTTGGACAACCAAGAGGAGGCATGCAGACGGAACAGGGTGCAGGGCTGAGCGGACCCATGGAAGTAGAGACAGTGCAGGACAATTGACTCGGGGCGAATTAATAGGATGTGGTTGGGGCCTGTTGGGGCCCTTGTTTTGAAATTCAATAGATTTTGAGTTGCGGCAAGTATGTGGTGGAACGAGACCTCGGTAGGCAGAAATGTGTCAAGGTTGCAAAGGAGAAAAGGATAGGTGTCGCAGCTGTTGCGAGAGAAAGCATAGATGGCGGAAGAGCACGGAAGGAAATGAGCAGTGAACTCCTGATGAAATGAAAGAAACAGAAGACAATCGAGCGAGAAGGAAGGAGGAACTAACAGTCGCGCTAGAAGAAGAACAAATAGGTAGCCAACCAGTAGATAGAAAGGCTGGCACAGATAGGAATAGGAAACATGGTGCCGTAGGAGAGCTCTTTCTGTGTTGCACTATTCTCCATTCCTTTGTGTTTCTACATTTTCTCTCTGTCCAATAGGCCATATTGCATTCTGCTCTGTTTATTCTCATGCAACTGAGCCCTGTAATATGTTGCCACTGATGGCTGTTGATTAATATATTTAGGAGTGTTGTTCCAAGTATCTATTATAGTTTTGAAAGAATGATTTTACAAGCACCTTTTAAAATTTTATTTATAGTAAGTCTGAACTCTTTCCCCGAGGGGTATCTGTTATGGAACGTTGTGTTATGAATGTTTAGACTTTTAGCTTAGTTTGATTCAACTGTATTGATGTTGTTGGGATGATACCGATCAACTCCCTATCACAGTAAGGTCACGACACGCCTTGGGTGAGACTCTCTACCCTTCGAAGCAGAGTGCAAATGCTGGCGTGGAACTAGACTATGGCGGAAAACCATGTTGGCCTACTAAACGTAAACCCGGGTCTTCTCTGCGAGACCTGTTCTCTCGCCAACATTGGGCACATCCAATGTGTGTTCACTTTCATGTGTGCAAGTAGATAATGTCACAACTAATAGTCGACCTTCCTTTCACCTAGAACTCAATTGGGTCTCCACTAGATCTGACATGCATGCAACTAATAATAGTAAATCCCTAGTTGCATGAGATATCACTGATTGTGAATTAATTAATATTTTATTCACTATATCTCTCACTAGTGTATCTTTAGTTAAAACTAGCACAACTAAGTTTAACTCACTTAACTAAGTTAAACTGATTTACAACTTGCACCACCTCATGCACCACTTAGGCTTCGAACTCTGTTACAACTAGAATTACTCTGCATGTCCCACCAACCAACCTCTAACTTGAAATTCACTAGCTAACTAAATTTTCAACTTCAGTTAACTATTTCAAGTCCACATTGAGAATAGATTATAGTTTAATGTCCATCTAAATTAAGGGATAAAAAAAATAGACATGGACCTAAAAAATATCCTTGTGGGCCCCACCCTAGTGTAAGTTCTTAATGAAACCAGGTGCTTAATGCACTAGTGTGGGTGTTGAATCTTCTTGTTGAATCTCAACATTACCCACAGGGGGGGACCCGTTCCTCCAACACCTATCCCCTCCCAGGCAACTTGTATCATGGTCATAACATGCCTTATGCATTTTCCAAACCACATCAGTTAATGCCAGGGCCAATTGTTGCTAAACGTGATTACCAAAATGTTTCCCCACCTCCTTTCTATCCTTATGCACATCCCAATGCTCCAGCCACTCCAGCATCAGTGCCCTAGCCTCCCATGCCTTCTCAGACTCTCCCACAAAAACCACCGCCTCCTCAAGGTCAAGTTTATGTGAAAATAATCCTCCTAATTCGAAGAAAAATAATAATGGGAAAGGAAACCAGAACCAACAAGTGAAAGGTAACCAATGTGTCCAAGGTAATCAATCGAACGTGCCCCAAGGGAGCCAGCCTAACACTGCAAAGTAGAAACAAGGCTATCAACCCAAGCATACCAAGCCTTTTCATATGAAAAAACCTTGTTCATGCTGTGGTGTCCATGGCCATTATACCCATGATTGTCCCCTTTTACCCCAGATGCGCTAGTTGTGGGAAACCCAAGCAGCATCTAGAGGACATCAAGCCACAACTTTGCTTCCTCCAAACACTAAACCAACTCAACCGGATGTGTTCACTAATAGTTTCCCTCAACAAGGATATGTTGTTGTTGAACCTCCTCAAGGTCAGGCCGCTCCTCAACCCATGCATTTTGGTACCCCTGATTACCAAATTCTCGTGATGAATTATGAAGAGGTTAATAATGCTGATTTCAACCTTCAGACCCTGTCACACCAATATGACAAGAAACCAGCTACGTTCACAGCCAATTCCCAAACCAAATTACCCAAAGGGTCCATTTTGACACCAAATGTTCCCTTACATATCCCTCAGCTTAAGGCAGAGATCATTCACAAGATCCCCAAAGGGCCATTACACCGAAATGCTGCTTCTACCAAATCCGCAACACCTATAGCATAGTAGATGACTTGGAATAGTCTCTTGCTACCATGTTAGTGCTGGAAGTCCTCCAGACATGCCCATCACAATGAAAAGCTCTACTATCTTTTAGGTGTGGAGCCTGATTATCTCCCTTATTTAGATGTTTTGCCGCGTTGGACCCATGTTCTTAACGGGGTGGAAACATCTCCTATCATTTGATCGCCATCAAGGGGGCTCCATGGTTGGGTGACGATGACCTTTTGGAGCCCTCCCCAATAGGCGCTTTCAGGGGTAGCACCCCTAAAGCTAAAAAACATATGTAAAATTTCCTTGTAAAATATTAGAATTACATAGTCAATCTGGGTCATTCATTAGGCAGATGATCTGACGGTAGAAGTTATGTTTAATTTAGTGTTTTTTTCCCTAAAAGGAAACCCCTTTGTTTTATCAGGGTATTGTATTGCGGTTGCGTATGGTGTGCATATTCTGAGAAATAAATAGAAAGGGGGAATGTGTGAGAGAGAAGAGGATATTACAGTGGATCTGTTGTAGGTTGTGTCTCTTCATTTTTGTTGGATAATATAAAGGAAGGACTTGTTGTTTCCATGGGCATAGCCTAAGATGGGTGAACCACATATATCTGTGTCTCTCTTGTTTTATACATTTTCTATGTTTGTGTTTCCACATATTTTATGTGTTCCATTGCTTTGTAATATATAATTCCAACACTATGTATTTTGGGCATTGTGGATCCTTCAGATGATCGTTTGGTCATCTTTGATGTTGAAAAATAAGATCAATCCCCCTTACCTTCATCTGTTTCCTTCCAAATACCAGTTAAGATCCATAATGTTCATGTTGATAGATGTATCATTAGTGAGGGATCATCGACCTATGTGATGTCCCCTATGTTTGGAAGAAGCTTGGATCACCTGATCTATCCTCATCCACCATCACTTTACATGCTTGGGACGATCACCCTTCTCGGCCCCTTGTCATGTTCTGCAATTATCTGGTCACACTTGTGGGCAAGACTGTTTGTATTGACATAGAATTCATTGATGCCCCCTTTGATTATAACATCTTCTTAGGTCGTAGATACACTTATGCAATGTCAGCTGTTGCATCTGCGGTTCACCGTAGGATGTGCTTCCCAAAAAATGGAAAGATCGTCACCATCGATCAGTTGATATATTACGAACCAAAGTCTTAGGCATCCCTTGAGTCCATCATATCTTTGGTGGCTGATAATCAATCATTCACACATCTCACCAGTGTTTCACAAGGAGTCTATAAATATTCCACCTTACTATTTTCATTCCTTACTCGCCCCCCTCTTATCATTGAGCCCAGCTCATCAAGTGTTTGCATGTTGCAAGCATCTCGGGCTTGCCAAAAGTGGCTTTGTTCGACTAGCCTAGCCAATGCTTTCAAAACCTATAGTTGTTCACTTGAAAAAACCATCAAGACCATATCTTCAAGGAAATTCTCCTTATGCTCGTTTCTGTCCTAATATTTTTCAACCAGGAACGGTTCCCCCATGCCTTAAACATTTGGGAGCCATTCCCCCAGGCCATTATCCTTCTGGCCAGATACCATTTTTAGCTCCCCCCTCTGGAGTCTTTTCGGTGCCTATTATGGCTACATTGAGTCTACCTAATTTAACTGTAGGGACCCCAGTATGGTACATTGATACCCCAACAAACACTCCAACTGGTCAACTCAAACTAGATAACGCTTTGACCCCCGTTCAACCGGTTGGCATGACCCCTCCCTTTGCTTCAGTGCCATAGCCACATCAACATGAACCTACTCCTGTTACGAAAGCATCTGTTGAGGGGGGGAAATCCAAAAATAGGGAACCTAAGGACGAGGCTCCCCAAAAAACTCCAACTCCACCTAAGCCCCCAAAGTCAACACCTCCCTGCGCTTTGTGTGATGTTGTTCAGCATGCCACCCATAACTGTCCTGAACTTCCTCGTCACTAACCTGCAGTCGATGAAATGTTTCCTGAATCTAAAATCTTGGAGGTCCATGTTACCTTACCTGATTCAGCTAAGAAACTCAAATCGTTCCGCATGAACCACCCTTGGGCTTTGTGCGACCTTTATGGCCACTATTCTCATCATTGTCCCTATCTTGACGAATTTTTCAATACCCTTGAGGCAATTCATGAAATATAGGTTGCTCGTAATGGATCATGTACTCCTCTACTTGTGATTTATGCTTCACGAGAACTGAAGGACAATTCTACACCCATTGTGATACCTCTGCCCAATGTCCAGATGATGGACTCTTCGATCGCTATTCACTACCTTGTTATCACTCTGTAATTTTGAGGCTAAAGACAAAATCTCATAGACAACATAAAAACCGCTTCGGGCCTAGCATCTATCCCTCCTAGACCCAGAGAAGGATCTCTCTATTAGATATATATTTTTTGATTGGGAATTTTAGGCTAGCTATTAGTGCATGGGGTTTTTTTGAAGTTTTTTGGTTAGGACAGAAGAAGAGGGCTATTGGGCTATGGATTCAAACATGTGTGAAAATAATTAAATTGATGAATAAATGAGATCATGTGAGACCATGCAAGATAGCCATGTCAATGGATCTTTACAGCTTGTGAAATGGAAAAGGAGAAGAGATTGACATTAAAAATGAATGTAGAGCAGACCATCTCTAAATTTTGCATTCAAATTTTAGAGGAAAACATAAATACTAATTCAAGACTAAACAAGGTGCCTGATGACAAATCCTGAACAAAATTTTCTTATCCACAGTAAAGAGAGAAAACAGTGTGTGAAACTAGAAAATGACAAGTTACATGAAAATAATCACTTCACCACAAATCATAACACAATAATCTAGAAACAACAGTGTCCTTTCATTCATCCACAAAAGAGTGTGTTTGCAACCAAATGAAACCTTTACAATGGTTTTTCCCCTTATGGGCTCCCTTGATACTGCTAATGCATATAGTATTTATCTAAAATCTTAGTCGGTTACTCTGTCTATTTCAATGATAGTCATTAATTACATTCAAGATAAAATTTAACAAGTGGAACCATGCAGATATTGAGAAGATAAATCAGGCCAAAACAATGGCTGTAATATTCCGTTATTGATTTCATAGCAATTAGAAGCTGGCTAGTGTGATGTTGAAGAGGTAGCATTACAACCATACAAACATCTGGAACGGTTGCTTGAGAACCTGATCTGATTGCTGGGCTGATTGCTTCACTGTGCCCTACGAATCTACTCCTTTAGCCCAACTCTGCCTCTTTTGTCTATCTTTTTACTACCACAACATTCAAAATTACTCTTCCTTTTTCTCCTTGTGAGGTCCTACCCGAGTACTTCTACCCTGTTAGTTCTTTCTTCATAAAATAGTGCACAAACCTCATACACTTGGACTTGAAATCCTTTATATTTCATCTTGGAACCACATTGCATCCACACCATCACACTTCACACTTCGATGTATTTAACATTTACTTTAGCACTTATACTCGTGAGCTTGTGATGTGTGATAGGAGATTGGGTCCCACCCACATCGTACATCGCAACATTTACAGTTTACCGCACATCGAGACCTTTAAGGTTTACCGCGCATTGCACATCTTAACATATAAAAATAACAAGGAGCCTCCATCCAATGTGAAATGTGATCATATCGAATTGAGACTTAGACCAATTAACCTGCAAAAACATCGACTGCGATGTGCGATGGGTGGTGGGGAAAGGGTGACGTGGCATGGAAAGGTGGCTTCCTTTGATATCGTATCGACAAAGTTATAAAGTGGAAAAATGGAATGTGGATAGGATTTGTTGCGAAGTACCAATGCGAAAGGCAAGGGAAGGGTCAAAAGGTTTTTGTGGAAGGTAAGGCTTTTTCGGTTCATAATATATATATCTATATCTATATATATATATATATATATATATATATATATATATATATATATCTATATCTATATATATATATATATATATATATATATATATATATCAAGCGGCCTAAAGTGGGGGGTGGAGCTGCCTTATTTTAACTATAAAAATTGAATTTTAATAGTTAAAAAAGGGGTTTTGAAAGAAATGAAGCGTGGGACTTTAGAGTTTGGAAAAATGAAGGGTAATAGAGGGTAAATGAAATGAATGAGGGAAAAAATGAAGTTTTCTCACCATTACACATTATCAGCAACACTTTCCTCTTTCAACTGAACTGAAAAGGTAGATTTTTTCCTTTGAGGCTCTTGATCGTCAGGATTTCCCTTCCTTCTTTCTAGAAATAAATGACAACCATGAAGTATTATTTTCAATATACAAGATCTGAAAATAATAGTCAGTCACCTTGTGATACTATAGATTATATGGTACTAATAGAGGCTCCATCTGGGGATGTCAGCTCCTTAAGGAGGTATCAAGAACACTGTAGATTAGTAGCCTAATCCATTGGGATAATCCCAAATCTGCAACTTAATCTACTACCAAACCCCTGTGGCTGAAAATATTCAAGCTGAAAACAACACTCTTTGCAGATCGAAGACTGGAACACACTTGAACTGAAAACTGAAGAGAAATATGCTCAGAATATTTGAGCTTATTTTCACACTGGTACCTACCCTAATCTACTGATAATCTTACTGAATTTGGTGATACAAAAATGTCAATGGAGCTAGTCGAGTAGCTGTAGAAATAAATGGAAAACTTGACTGCTTGCCAGGAAAATTAGAAGTATAACTTGATTATGTGTCCACATAATCAAAGTTGTAATATGTAATGGAAATTGTTGACGTATTTGATAGTTATAGAGAATACATGTTTGAAAACTTGAGCTAAAAAGAACCTTCATATAATCTGCTATAGGATCGATAAAAGCATGATGTATGATATTTTCTTCTAGGCCTTCAATGACTAGTTGATCAGTTGTATCCTCGGTATTAAACCTTGAAACCACATCTTCAGTTTTGTACTGGAAAGCATAATCATCCTCAATATGTAAGTCAAGAGGTAGTACAATTTTCTCTTGCTTTGGAGGAAAAATATTTTCCAAGAATTCTTTAGGATCTCGAAAATTATATGACTGAATTTGAGAATTCAAAATTTCAATGCCATTTTGTATCGTTCAAACAACTACCTCTAGAAAACATGTTTTAGCTTTAGGAGAAATTTTTCTTGATTATAAAATGAGAAAAATGGCCTCTAGAAAATATCCATCAAGCTGAAATTCTGATAACTAATTCCTGAATGCATTTAAATCTTCACGAGATAAAAGATCTGTCACAAACCTTGTCATCTTGTTCAGCAGAAACTCTAGTCAGAATGTTGTGGAGTAGCCATAAATGCTCAAAAGCTGGGTTCTTTGAATCATGGAGTCATGAGGTGAATAATTCAGCCTTCCTGTGTCTAGTCACTATCTACCATCAATAATCAAATTTGAAATTTGATGTACCTTTCTGAGGAAGATAAATTTCATCCCCAATATGGTCGCCATTATGTTATTACTCCATAATTTCGATTATGAAGACAGAATCCTGGAGACAACATCAAAACAACTTCGTGCCTAGGATCTAGACCTCCTAGACCTAGAGAGGGGTCTCTTTGTTAGATATAGCTTTTTTCATTGGGAATTTTAGGCTAGATATTAGTGCATGGGGTTTGTTTGAAGTTTTGTGGTTGGGACAACAGAAGAGGGCCATTGGGCTATGGAGTCAAATAGGTGTAAAATTATTTAAATGGATGAATAAATAATATCGTGTGAGACTAGGAAATCTAGTCATGTCAATGGATGTTTAGATCTTGTGAAATGGAAAAGGAGAAGAAATTGTGGTTAAAAATGAATGCAGAGCAGACCATCTCTATTCTGCATTGAAATTTCTGAGGAAAACATAAATACTGCTTCAATATTGAACAAGGTGCTCGATGAAAAATTCTGAACAAAATTTTCTTATCCACAGTAAAAAGAGAAAAAACTATGTGAAACTAGAAAATGACAAGTTACATCACTAGAAAATTTGGCGGAAATTCCGACGGCCAATTCGTCGCTATTCCGACACATAGACATCGCAAGAGCGACAATTCGAGGGCGGAAAAACCATGGTTTGTCATGTCATCGCAGTTCCGACGCACGTAAAAAGTGTCGCACTATCGACACTTCTTCCGTTGCTTCAGAAAAAGCGTCACTCTTCCGACGTCTCACAAACCGTCGCGCCTCTGACGTTTTAAACTGTCGCACTTCTGATGAAATGTGGTTCGATGTTTGGAACTTCGCTCTTCCGACGCCTAAAAACCGTCGTAATTCTGACCCAACGTGGTTCGACGTTTTGGACGTCGCTCTTCCGACGTCTGTAAGATGTCGCAATGCCAACGATATGTGGTTCGACGTTTGGAACGTCGCTCTTCCGACGTTTGTAATCTGTCGCAATTCCGACGATATGTGGTCTGACGTTTGGAACGTCGCTCTTCCGACATTTCCATACTGTCTCTCTTCCGACGTTTCTAGGTTGTCGCAGTTCCGACGTCTACAAGGCGTCGGTAGACCGATGGAGGGTTCAATTTAAAAAAAAAAAAATTGAAACTTTAAAAGACGAGAAACATTGTTTTGAATATATTATATGAAGTAAAACAGTCCATGAAAGTGAAATAGCAGTATGTAGAATAGTAAAGCAACAGATAGAGTACCGACGTCCATTGTTCCAAATACAAATTAAAGTACCCAAAACCCTGCAACAGAGAAAACGCTAATCATGTGAGGAGTGTGATATGTCCAAAATATAAAAAGACCATCAGACCATATCAATAAACCAGCAACATAGACCAGCATCGCTAGTTTTGAAGGCAGAGTGATAAACATTAATCATTTTTTTTTCACAAGAGAATAAACGTTGTTTTGAATATATTATATGAAGTAAAACAGTCCATGAAGTCATTACATTTTGACATCTGAAGATTGGAACCCAAATATCCATCCAGAAAAGTGGAAGTCCCACCCCAGACAATGATAGAAAAATACCCCATGTCACATACAGGGACATGATATAAAACCCAGTAACGGTCCACATGGAGATTATCGACAATCTGAGAAAGCATCCAAATATGCCCAGGCATCTATAAGAAAGTGAAATAGCAGTATGTAGAATAGTAAAGCAACAGATAGAGTACGTACCGACGTCCATTGTTCCAAATACAAATTAAAGTACCCAAAATCGTTGAACAGAGAAAAACGCTAATCATGTGAGGAGTGTGATATGTCCAAAATATAAAAAGACCATCAGACCATATCAATAAACCAGCAACATAGACCAGCATCGCTAGTTTTGAAGGCAGAATGATAAACATTAATCATTTTTTTTTCAGAAGAGAAAAAATGTTATTTTGAATATATTATATGAAGTAAAACAGTCCATGAAGTCATTACATTTTCACATCTGAAGATTGGAACCCAAATATCCATCCAGAAAGGTGGAAGTCCCACCCCAGACAGTGATAGAAAAATACCCCATGTCACATACAGGGACTTGATATAAAACCCAGTAACGGTCCACATGGAGATTATCGACAATCTGAGAAAGCATCCAAATATGCCCGAGGCATCTATAAGAAAGTGAAATAGCAGTATGTAGAATAGTAAAGCAACAGATAGAGTACCTACGTTCATTGTTCCAAATACAAATTAAAGTACCCAAAATCCTTGAACAGAGAAAAACGCTAATCATGTGAGGAGTGTGATATGTCCAAAATATAAAAATACCATCAGATCATATCAATAAACCAGCAACATAGACCAGCATCGCTAGTTTTGAAGGCAGAGTGATAAACATTAATCATTTTTTTTTCACAAGAGAAAAAACGTTGTTTTGAATATATTATATGAAGTAAAACAGTCCATGAAATCATTAAATTTTCACATCTGAAGATTGGAACCCAAATATACATCCAGAAAAGTGGAAGTCCCACCCCAGACAGTGATAGAAAAATACCCCATGTCACATACAGGGACTTGATATAAAACCCAGTAACGGTCCACATGGAGATTATCGACAATCCGAGAAAGCATCCAAATATGCCCGAGGCATCTATAAGAAAGTGAAATAGCAGTATGTAGAATAGTAAAGCAACAGATAGAGTACCGACGTCCATTGTTCCAAATACAAATTAAACCCAGACAGTGATAGAAAATACCCCATGTCACATACAGGGACTTGATATAAAACCCAGTAACGGTCCACATGGAGATTATCGACAATCTGAGAAAGCATCCAAATATGCCCGAGGCATCTATAAGAAAGTGAAATAGCAGTATGTAGAATAGTAAAGAAATAGACAGAGTACCGACGTCCATTGTTCCAAATACAAATTAAAGTACCCAAAATCCTGCAATAGAGAAAAACGCTAATCATGTGAGGAGTGTGATATGTCCAAAATATAAAAAGACCATCAGACCATATCAATAAACCAACAACATAGACCAGCATCGCTAGTTTTGAAGGAAGAGTGATAAACATTAATCATTTTTTTTTCACAAGAGAAAAAACATTGTTTTGAATATATTATATGAAGTAAAACAGTCCATGAAGTCATTACATTTTCACATCTGAAGATTGGAACCCAAATATCCATCCAGAAAAGTGGAAGTCCCACCCCAGACAGTGATAGAAAAACACCCCATGTCACATACAG